>CAIGRP010047134.1:0-27805 GCA_903798385.1 Fraxinus cuspidata
TACATGTCAACACACATTGACAAAACTCATATGAAGTGACTTCATTGCTTCAAAATTAAGTATTGTGATCTGATTGTATGAAATTGAAGTTTGGCGACCTAGTTGCAAGTAGTAATTTTAATTGTGAAATGCAGAAGAATCTTTCTTTTATATTTATTTGTAATTTTAAAATATATGAATTATTTTATTGCTTTCATTCTTTCTGTCTCAAAATTGGCCACTACCAGCTTTCACGGTCCATCAAGATCCAATTAAAATTCCACCAAACATTTTAAAAGTGTCGAATTCTTAAAAAAATGCCAAAATACGAATATTTGAACATCTCATGATGTAGTTCATTCAGCTAATAATGAACATTTTAATTGACATGAAAACGTTAATTTGCTAGTATTAGAACAATTTTCCTTGTCAATGTCATATTCCTTCTGAGATTTAATTCAATAAGTGAAAACTTACTGCCTTGTTTGGTGTAGGTTAAAAAGTTGATAAAAATTAAATCTAAATTAACAATTAATTTTATAATTTTTGTTATCTTATGAACATATCCCTTAATTACACATAGAGGTCCTAGTATGACAAAAGCTTGAGACTTTTACATTGAGTAAAATATTTATCATCAATAACTAATTATTAGAAAATGATATCTTAAATATGGGCCCACGTCGAGCTCAAAAAAAAATTTTAATTTATAATTATAAATCACATATATTAACTCATAAAGAATATTTAATAGAAAATTTAAAATAAAAAAAATCATGGACCAAGAAGAGAGAGAGAGAGAGAGGTTGTTGTGGCAAGGTAGCATAACTTGCCCAAAATAAGTAGTTGTGGCAAGGTAGCATAACTTGTTCAAAATATGAGTACGTCAGCATGAGGTCAGTGAATACATAAGAAGAGTGGTTAGTGGGAGAGAAAAGTAGCTATCAACCACCAACCACCATAATATTTCACCTACCACACCACACCACAACACAACCCCATTTGCCCAAATGCCTTTCTTTTGCTCACCAAACCCTCTTTACATCTTCCTTAATTATAATCTGACCCAAAAATAATCAATTATGCTATGCATAGGCACGTGTGATTATTACCAGTTTAATGTCCGAAAAAGTCAATGCTAACTAGTTTTATGAATAAAAATGCACCTTAATATAACCGCATCTATCTAATTGAAAACCAAGTTACTCTCATATTGTCCAGTAAAATTATAATAAAGTTTTATTTATTAGACAAAAAATAGTGACGATATTGTCACTTAAACCGTTGCTAAGCACTAATGATGATACGTATAAGTTACTTATGTGGAAATGTCAAAAAGTCGAAGTGAAGATATGATCTAGATGCATATGCACAGCTACTACCAATTTATTATTCATATTTTTTGAGGGACATATTACTTTTATATTTCAGAGAGATTAAAAATAACTTACTAGAAAATCTAAATACAAGCAATACCTCATCCCTCCTTGGTGGATTGTTTTGCTTGATTTGGCACTATAAATTTCACATTATGGATAAATTATAAGTAACTTATTAAAGCATTATTAAATTTGACATCGCGTGACATCAAAAATTAATCTCCACGATTTATCTATGCGCAAAATTAATTTAACATTAAACATGCTACTCCATCTACTAATTATTGTTTTACTAGTTGCATAAAAAGCTAAGTTTTTTAATTGCTCAATGACATTATTGTAGGCATTACCAAAATTATTTTGAAAATGTAGAAAAATAGACCATGATTTCATCAAAGTAATTATGATAAAAAATTGATAATGCTTATAGTTGTTGGTGAATGTCATATGTTGGATCAACATCCCCTAAGTTAACATGTTAGTATTATTAGTTTTTGAATAACACATAGCACAAAATTATCAATAATTGTAACTTCGAACTAGGACATTGACCAAGACATGAGAGTGGGTTATCAGATCATTAGTTCAACCGTCAATACGTCACAATAACAATAATTGCATGTTAATATTAAGTATCGTGGGATAGCAAAATAAAAGAAATGAAGGGAAGGATACCACGACGAAGAGAGGAATGAAAATGCAGAAGTCACTATAGTTGAAAATATGATCTAAATATTTACAAGGGACTATAGTTGAAAATATGATCTAAATATCTACGTGATTTTGAGTGAGATGAAAAATTGAAAATTAAATTCATTAATGAACCGATTTAATTGCCGATTCCAATCGTCGATTGACCTGGTCAATTCAACTTGCTCGAGTCGATTTTTATAACGATGGCTGCAGCAAGAATGTGTTTTGTGTAAGTACAATGAATGTAAAAAAAAGGGTCAAAATGGTACGCGAGTGATCAACTACCACGAGACTTGGTCATGCCTTGCTGGAAAAATATATTATTTACAATTCGGCCCTTTCGCATCTTTCCTTACATTTATCATTAAACTGTTTCGACCAAGTTAAGAATATCTGCACAATGGTGGTTTAAATAATTTCCATAAAACAATAAGAGTTTTGATTCATTCAATAAAAGCACCTAATATGAATTCACTAACAAATAAAAATACAAATATGTTTTAAAATGAACAATTCTGTTATTAGACAAACGATGCAAAAGAAAGATAAAGAGGGATTGAGTCGGGTCAAGTAGGCAAATCGAAACTAAGCTATGAGAAATGATAAAGCAAGACTATTTGTGAAGAATTTATAAATAAATATAAACAAATGATTGATAAGTCGATAGTACTTGTGGATAAAAAGAAATTTTATCATGATTTATAATTTTTGATAAGCTTAGAGTAAGGATCTATTTTGCATGATTCTTGCTTCTTATAAAACAACTTTTTAAGGAAGCTGTCTTAATTTTTATTTGAAAATTAATTTCTATAAAGCTTTCTTAGTTCGAAAGTACTTTTATAGTAAGTCATATTGGACTAAGTTTCTCTAAAAGGTCTTCTATAGAAGAAATATCTGTCATAAAATTAGTCCAACTTGTCCAAAAGCGTATTTTAAGGTCTTTGACTTCTCAGGGTCAAACGGCCTTGAGTTGGCTTCGGACAAGAAATTTGAAAATTGACAGTAGTTAATACAAGGAATCCAAACAAGTGCCACCAGTAAATTACGTGGTAAGTGCACGAAATCTATAAGATAAATCTTTTCATATGTTCGGAATCTAACTTAAATTGATTCCGCCAGCTTGACATGAATTAATAACTATTACAATAAAGTTTTTTTTTTTTTTTTTACCACAATCATAGAATAATTTAAGTAAATATCAAAGTAATAATATTTTCTCTTTGAAGAAAAAAAAAAATTTGTGGTCCATATTCACATACATTACACGTTATTGCCCACAAATTTGATAGCATCACATACATGTTTACCGACTATTCTTTCCTTCCCTCAACAAAAGAAAAGCAAAACACAGTTTAAAAAAAATAATTAAAAAAAAAAGGGAGTTTACACAGATAATTTGGCAGTACTGAAATTTAATTAATAACAGAGGCAAATAATTAACGAACAGTAAATGGACTATTCTTCTTCCCGTGAGGGACAGTCCCATGGAGTCATATCCATTGGATAGCTCCCAAGAACCCTTAAGAAAGACGTGAACTCTTGAACCTCTGCGAGGGCGTTCTGGGCTCGTACTTCCGCCATTGATGCTTCGAAATCAATGTAAAACATGTACTCAAAGTGCTTTGCCGTCCCTACATTTGCATCGTCGACTAGCCGGATAGGCCGGTTCCGGTGTGGGCGGGACTCTATCTTCGTTAAGCTGATGTTACGGAAAGCAAAGGCTGAGAGGACTTTGAAGAGGACGCTGGTGCCCTTGTCGTGAGCGAACACGATGCTAGTTTTGAATGGTCGATCTGTTCTGGGGATTATGGGTTCACGGGCTAACATGACGAACCGGGTGACGTTGCCGGAATCGTCTTGGATCCCATCGGCAAGGATTTGGAGGCCATAGAGCTCTGCGGCGCGTGCAGAGGCGATTGCGGCTGTGTCGCGGAGATTGTTCATGGCGATGTATTCAGCTGCACCGGCTGTGTCATCAACGGCTTCACGGGCGACGTTGAGGCCCATTTTGGTTAAAGTGTGTTCGCATTGGGAGAGTGCCTGGGGGTGGCTGATAACGCGGTTGAGATACTCCTTGCGGACGCCGGGAAGGGCTAGGAGGCAGTGGTGGACTGGGAGCTGAACTTCGCCGACTATGTGGAGACGGTGGCGGAGGAGGAGGTCGTAATTCCGGTGGATGGAACCACCAAGGGAGTTTTCCACAGGGAGCACTGCTCTATCGGCGATCCAAAGCTCGACGGCTTGAAATGCAACTTCAAATTGGTCGCAAGGTATGGCTTCACAATTAGGATAAGCTTTCCCGGCGGCGGCTTCGCTGTATGCTCCGGGGACTCCCTGGTAAGCAACACGGAGCAGAGATCCGTGCATCGGTGCCGGCGAGAGGTCGGCTATACTTAGTGGCTTAGGGAGAGCAGCCGGCGATTTAGCTTCCTTGACGGGCACAAGGTCCAGCGTTGGGTGGCCGTTCACGGCGGTGATTCCATCGGCGATACCACCATTTTTCTCGTTGTCTGGCTGCTGCGATACCACCTTGCTGGCAAGAATGGCACAGGAACTCTGCCAATCATATCGGGCTCCACCGACGTGTCCGCCGGAGGCCGCACTCGCGTTGGCATTCACGTTCGCTGAGTCAAACCTGGAGATACATTGGATAAGAACTTTACTCGGGCCAAATCGGTGGTGGGTCATCCCGAGTCCCGGCGGCGATGCCGTCCTCATTAAGGACTTGAAATCTATACTAGATGGTGTTATGGATTGCATGTTTTCAATGGAATGGTTCCAGATGGAATTAATATGTTTGATGAGGATTAAAATGTAATAATAAAAAAATGAAGATCTTTCAAAGCTTGTAGTTCTCCTTTAGAAGAGAAATTCCAAGCTGGAGAAGAAATGATATGGAGACGGGTTTTTATATTGGGAAGAGTGTAGATGTCAAGTTGGTTTGGTCAAATCTCACACCTACCCCTTAATTTCTTTAATTTTTTTCTCAAACATTTTCTATCTTACAAGTCCAACAAAAAGAAAAAAGAAAAAAAGAGAGAGAAAATAAAAATATATGTAATTACGTGTACATAATAATTCAATTTAATTCAAATTATGGATATAAGTCGAATGATAAGATTAATCAATCCTAAACTTGATCATGAGCTTCATGACATGAGGCTTCTATTCTGCCTCCTAATGAAAAGTGGCATAAAAATCCAAGGTTTCCATCAGAATTTTTCACCAACGATCACCTCGACAATGGACCCCACGACCAAGTGTTTGGCGTGGCTTCTTGATATAAATTTTAATCCATTGTTGGCCTCGTAGTTTACGCATAATAATCTCAAGTCAATACCAACCATTTATGGGAATTCTGTGATTTGAGTGTTAGAAGTAAGATATTGTCGCACCTTGATGTCTCTCTTTTAGAATAAAAAAAGCTCAATTCACTATATAGCTTGATTCAATACTAACTCGAGCTCGTTTCATTATATGTGCGATTTTTGACAACAAAATTGACTATTTCATTCTTAGAGTAGGCATATATATTAGGTCTAGTATAAACCATTCTTTCTTGAAAATTTTACAAGAATTACGAGTAAAGAAAATCTACAAGTTAAGCTAAAAGTATTTCCACTTGGCATTGAATTCGATATTATCGTGACCTAAAATAGTTGGTAGAATTTGTAACACGGACCTATCCAAACTTTTTTAGATATGCAGCAAAATTGTATTTGTTTTAGGATTTTGGGGTCAAATATGTAAAAATAAGAATGTTTTAACTTTTGAAAATAATAAAAAAATGTAGTATTTTTTATCCCCGGCCATCTTTTTAATGTGCATTCAACAACCCTAACGGGGAAATGTAATTATGTGTGAACATAGGGTTTGGTGAGATCATTTTTCAGAATATCAATTGTAAAGGAAATTTCGTTTTCTATGATAGATACTTAATGCCTTGTTTGTTTCATTACTAAATTATTGGTGAAAAGTAGGAGGAAACTTAAAAGTAAATAAATATGCTTTGAAGTTTCCAAATGTTTTGGATACGTATTATTTCATAAATAAATAACCTTACTTGTTATTAAGGTAGATTACAGCTAGCTAATATTCAATTTATAAATAAAAAAATTTGACTTGACTTATTTATTTATAAGTGTATTTTTAAGCTTAGCCAAACATGGACTTAATATTCTTTTCTGACAATTATTAATGGATCTTTTAACTAAACTTAATAAGATTTATTAGGAATCCCAATTTGCGATGACAAGTTAAGATTCCCGATGACATGATAACACAGAACCACTTTAGTTGACGTAGGCTCACAGGATGAGTGTCATCGTCTGATTATTTTAAAATCGAATCAAATCGTTTAGGAAATTTTAATTTAATTGTAATAGTGATATTTCGAATCAATATTATTTATTTTTCCAGTTGTTTGAACATGTTATTTTATTTTACTAAAATTTAGATTTGAAATCAAATCAAGCAAAACATGAATTGGTTTGGAAAATGGTAATTTTACATGCATTCGAGCAGCCATAATTTACTCTATTTATTTTTTACAATATAAAATTTTGTTGATGTCTAAATATGACATCACAAAATTAGATCAACTTAATAGAAATTTAGTAAAGTGATTGCTCAAATTTAGGAAAAATTAAATGATAACTTTATTGATTAAAGTTTGGAGTGCGTTAAAAAGAGTACACTTAGTTCGGCTCTTGGAGGGGACCATTTGTCTATACTTATAGGTTGTAAGATAACGTCACTTGCTCATTCGATGTTGTTTCAAGTACAGTGCAAGGCTAGGAATGTGTGCCACCCTTTAAAATCTTGATCTTCTGATTAGTTATTGAGGTCGGCCATACATAATATCAGGACATCTAGACCATAGCTAAGACGTCAAGCAGTGATTACCTTATGTTGGGTAATCATTTCAGGCTTGTGATTAAACAAAAAGAAGGTGTTCACGTCGCGATAACGCATTACTTTAGGAGTGGTTGATAGTTAGGCGGGAGGCCATTTATCAGTGATGATATTTTTCTCCAATTACGACATTCATTGTTCACCGTATCCTTCTCTAAAATGTTCAACCTCCCCGTGTATTAATGTCATTATGACATTCTATTCCCTCCTTGATGAGGCAAGAGATCGGACTTCAACAAATTTTATTATGTTTTTTGTTGAATTCTCTTTGTACTTTATTTTTATTTACAAACCAACTCTGAACAAAGAGAGAGAGAGAAAAGGGACTTGGGGCACGTGTCCTTCGTAGAATAATTCCGATTTCATTTTATACGAGTGCGTTTCACACACTTGAATTACGTGGAAATTGAAATAAGGTTTGGACGAACATACTCATGTGGGGGTAAATTGCAGGCACAAGTTTCCACCAGACGGTCCATGCCTTTCACGTAAAATTTAATGTTATGGACCTCAAGATGCCTCCCAGACTTATGTTTTTTGTTTCTTTCACGTCACAGTCCAACTTTCATTTTTTTTTTAAGTAATTTTGAAGAATCCCGTGTGTTTATATTCCTTTAATATTCTTTTTCTATGTTGTTTTTGTTTCTTTTATAGTTTTTTTGTTTTTACATTTCGAAGATATTTTCTCATGCGTTGAGTTGCTTTTTGATTCAAAAGACTGCTAGATTACTTTATTAATTGTTCAACGAAAAAAGAAATTCGTCCATGTACAAAAATTTAATTGTTTCGATCATTTGATTTCTTGCAAACCAACCATGTTACATAAACATAATGTTTGACACAATGGTTAATATAATGTCACATGACATTTCATTATTGGACCTCCTGCCAAATGTATTTTGTCATTGCATTTGGCCAAATTCTTCTGATAAAGTAATATTGTTCTTATTCTTTTATTTCGTGTCAAATCAATATGTTAGAATGTCATAAGAGAATCGATTAATCTATATAGAAATTATTACATAATCATTGAAAATTTTGACATCAGACCTTTCTTTAATCTTCTCTCTCCACCAATAATTGAAAAAGAAAAAAATCGACAAAACAGTACTTTTTTTGGAAAATACTATAAAATAAATAATGTTTATTTATATATTCACTTATACGCATTTTAATATCAACAATTTTTTTTCCCCGATGAACAAAAATAATTCAGGCTAAATTACCATTACTGGCGGATTTAATGGAGATTAGAATTTTCTTCTTTATTATTTATCAAGTGTATAGTTAGTGATATCCAAGAACGTGCAAACCATTGATATTTGACTTCTAAGTTTAAAATCCAGAATGAAGGCTTGCTTTATATGTTCAAATTTCAATTTTAATCAGAACTTTTATTGAACGCATAATTTTTTATCCATATATTCAAACTTTGTTCAATGACTTGGCAAGACTTCATCCTTTCGACTTAAGCTAGATCTTCGTCTATTTATTTCTTGATATGTAATCTTCTATTATTATGCTTCCTAGTATTTAGCTCTCCTTGTGGTGCATGCAAGTTTCTCAATTGAAGTAGTGACTTCGATTATAATTTTGAACCCTATTATTCTCTGAATAAGTAAAAGGATCGGAATTCTTTTGTTGCTTATAGACATTGCAAACAAGATTATTACATTAGTGAAAGAAACGTGAATCACATTAATAAGACTTGATTAGTTGTTAGTTAATATTAATTCACATTAACGAGATACACGCTTTATTTGATCAACTTCTATTTAGTATTATCCATATTTTCTTCTTTAATAACGCCGAAGATCACATGCATTGAGTGAAATATACACTTGGTAGAGTGGTAGTTCACATCCATCGCAGACACTTTCTATAATCTTCATAAATTAAGCCACAACTATAAATTGGGGACCTCTACTGCAATTTACCTTATAGAAAATATGACTTGTCTTTCTCACGTTCCAAAGAATTTGGCTATTTTTATATCGTTTATGAAACAAGAATGGACCTCGACAGGTCCATTAATTAAAAGTTTATGCATCAATGTTTTGTAATTAGCTTATTGTTTAAGAACATGATCATACATTTATGATATTGATGAATTCAATAATGTTGTCAATTTATGGGTTTTTTTCCCTATTATTTACTCTACATTTGTAATAAAAATGATAAAAAAAGATTGCGATTTTGTTTTTCTTTAAAAAAAAACATATTTTATCAAGTCACCAATTCTTACATATTTTTGCATATTAATCCTTCATCGGTTATCAGCTTTTAGCCCAAAATATGCTTGAATGTGTATAGTGATTTTTAAAAATATAGAAGGTAAAAATGAATTTTAAAATTTGACTTATTATTATGGTTAAATGAATACGAGTATGAAGGACTAGTAAGAGAGTTTACATAATCTCGATCCGTAAAATTATAAGTTGGTCAAGTCATCAAATTGATTACATTTGTCGACTAAAGAGTTGAATTGACTTTAACTAAAACCAACCCTTAATAGAAGACGATGCTTTAACTTGAAGAAACTATTTAAAATTGACATCATACATACATTTTTAGGTAAGAAAAAGAATAGTGCCATAGTGGATTACAAAAACAGATTTTATATTATTATAAAAAATATTAACCAGAGAAGCTTCAATTCTAGAAAACATTGACTCTAATGGAAGTTTCCAAAATTCCCAATAAATTTTAATTTTTTAAGTTCTTCATCATGTAATAAATCACTTTCACAAAATGCTTCACTCTGTAGAAGTCAAAAGTGGGTACCCTCGTAAAGAAACACGATTTCAAATGGAAGTAGGTGAAAAAAAAAAAAAAAAATCCTGGCTGCCTGCCTGCCACTTCTAGATCAACATGTACACGTTCTTGATACAATAATGGATTATTTATTTAATGATCTTGTCTAATTATTTAGTCTATATTTGGAAAATTTATTTTTAACTATATATTTTACGGAGTTTACAAGTTTTATCAACTTTTCAATCACATATTTTACCAGCTTTTATCAAAATATATTAAAATTTTAATTTTTATCCAAATCAAACACGAACTTGATCAATTATAGAAAATATCCAATTATTCATTTTAAATTTCTCACGAATATACTCCTTCGTGTATGTGCGAAATCAATTTGATATATGTATATTTTTTCTTAAATAGATGACGCGAGATCTGAGCTCTTTCTCATCTAAAATTTATCCAAACCAAACACGAACTTGATCTATTATAGAAAAGATCCAATTATTCATTTTAATGTTCTCACGAATATACTCCTTTGTGTATGTGTGAAATCAACTTGATATATGTATAAATTTTCTTAAATAGATGACATGAGATCTGAGCTCTTTCTCATCTAAAATTTAAATACCATAAGTAGGAATTTGAATGTTGTGTGCTAAATTTGAAAGATTACGTATGATTGTCAATTTTTGCAACTTCAATTGTTACTTATCTTCGTATCTAGGTTGTGTCACGTAATATTTAATAATTGTTTCTTGATGTACACGAGATGGAAAATTCTTGGAGTTTATTGGGAAAGCTATGTACCAGGATTGACAGGAAAACGATGTAATCTTTATTTGTCAAGACAAAGAAAGGGACACCCTTTTTTTTTTCTTCTTTTATAGTTTAAGTTTTGACTATTTGCTTGAAAGAGATAAGTTGAGATCTGTTGTCCCATTTTTGTTTCGAAGTCAGAAATTAAGAAGACAACTCAAAATATACATACATGTTTTTACAATTTAAGTATTACAACACGAAATGAAAACAAGAACCTAACCTGCATCTGGAATGTACACAAAATAACTCATTTCTATAATCTATAAGATCCGTTCGCCTACGAAATCCCACTGCAGTAAGCGAAAAATAATAATTCTATCCATTCACGCACGAACCTGAGAAGCTTCATTCACGACAGCATCAGACGATATCAGAAGATCGTCAAGGAAGACGATGAAAAACCATTTACATCCCGACCCATTTTACCCACTTGAATACTTTGCCGACCCTGTATGGCAATTCGTAGTCTTTGCATACAGCAGGCTCTCTTCTAGCTGCCTCAGGTTCAGACCAGACATATACACCACGTTCCTGTCGACTGCCTGGAACTGTGTTGTCAAGTATAACAGCTACTAAGAATGCAATCACCATGTTAAAGGACAACAATGTATTCAGCAGATAATTTAGCTGTCACAAGAGATACAAAACTATTGTTCAGGAAAATACTCAAGGATTGCGTTGGTTATTAGTGAATGAGCAAGAAAATATTTACCCCTCCGAATTTGGTTCGTATAGGACCATGCGAAGCCACGATATATGGCTGGAAGTAACTCGGAACGGACAAGTTTGTGTTTGGAGAGATATCATACTGCTGAAAATAAGCTGGTATTGAAAGGGAAAAGAACAAAGACAGGCCAACAATTATAATGTTCCTTGAACTCCCTGCCTCACTATATCGTAAATTTGACAACCCCAACGCTGTAAGCATTGCCCACGTAAAGCACAAGAGAGCTGCTACCATGACTTCAGGTATTGATGCAATAAAACCCCCAACTTTACCTGGTACCACAAAACAGAAGATTATGCACCCCTGAAAATTGAAAACTTAAAAAAGGCTCCTCGAGTGCATCAACTATCAAGTAATTCCTTTTATTTGCAGCAAAACTAAAGGCAGAACTTTTTTTTTTCGTTAATGGCAAGATCCAAACATTCAATATATAATATGTCATTGCTAATATAATCGAGCTATATTGCAAAACACATACCTATAAAGGATAGGATAATTAAAATGCACGCGCCCAACTCAACTGCTTTGCGACTTCCCATTTTAGTAACAGCAATCGTATGTACATTCTCGGTCAAAGTTGAGGAGCCAGTTCCAGTGCCCCACAGACCAGCCAAGACGCTAGAAAGACCTTCAAGACCGATTCCTCGACTTACAACGCCCGGTGTTGGAGGTCTAGATGCAACCAATAATGATGACGCGTGATACGAACCAACCTAGAAATTAACAAAATTGAAATAAATAGCATATCCAACGAGATTGTGGGAAAAATAATGCCACAAATATAGCTCAAGATTTTTGTATATAATTTTCTCTGGCTGGCCATGTCAAAATTTTCCAGTCCTATTCACCGGATGGTCGGAGTTTACCCTAGCACAGTTTATATCTTCCTACGTAAGGTGGAATGTTTCAATCAAAGAAGTTTAGACAAATAAATCACTCAACTGGAACAAGCATGCTTAATCCTATAATTTTAGGATGTTAGTAATTACTGTAAATCTCAAGTCCCCATTTCACCAACGTTATTGTCGATAACTTTAATGAAAAGAAAATAAACTTTCATGCAACAGTCTTTTGAAGGTCTAAAAGATCCAACTCCATCTGTTCCATAGAGTGAATTACGCACTAAAACGTCATTCCATAATTGCAAATAACAAGACCTATACATAGAAAACTGCCCCCAAAGCTCATGTTTGCAAGGCAACAACAGAAATACTTAAGCAACTGTTGTAAATTTTGGCGTTTACATGGTTCAAAATATCATCTGACATCCTAAAAACATAACTGATAGGGATTGCAATGGGGATGGAAGACTCGCTAAAAAACACACCTATTTGAGGCATAGAGATAACAAGTGGTTTTAAATTATTAGTTGTAAGTCACAGCTTCTCCAGCATCAGATAGGATATTAAAACAAAAATAACATAGACAAAACAACTATATCAAAGATAATGAGAAAAGTAACATGTAGTGAGCAACAAGTGTGTAGATGCTTCTGGAAGTATATCCTCCCTCATAGAAACAAAGATTCTTTCAGCACATACTTCGAAAATAGAAAAAAATTGTTGGCCATTCCTTTTCTTTTTTAGATAACTAGATTTGGAAAAGGTTTTAAATCTTTATTTCAATAGGACAGAAATGTGACGTCAAATAACAAGAGTTTAAATTTTCTAACATCTGGCATGACCCGCAATGTTTTAGGAAATCAATCAACAACTGCCACCATTTTAACTTCTAGTGTTTGATACCACACAACAAATTATTTGAGTGAACAAGAAAATTTAAAAAAACAAGAGAAAGAACAGAAAGTCGAATAAAACTGAATCCAGAAGTAACTTCTAAATAACTTGGCACATAAAAGAAGTAATTGATCGTTAAAAAAAAATATCTGAAAAAACTTTATATAACATTTCAACTTTGTTAAATTTTTCAAGGTGTTATCAGAGATATGTGAAGTGAATACTGTATTATGAGCATAAGCATTCCCCTTTTCCCCTTGGGAGATTACTTTACATCTTTTGTGTCATCCAGCAGTGTGTCACCATAATTGTTTCTTAAGAAGCACCGTTTCTTTATGCGTGGAATATGGATTGATATCTATCCTTGGAGCATTTTCACATGACATTTACATGTACGGAGTATGGTAAATCGGTCCCTACTTTAATGGCTAACTTCAACTATTTCTCACTCAATCTAAAGGACAAATTGACTTCTCTATTATAGTTTTTCAGGTTTATAAGTACCAAGTCACTAGGATCAATACAAGCAAAAACCATAAAACTCACGTGTTGTATTATTGATGAAGACTTCTAGTCAATATTCTTGGAAGACTTACCACAAACTAAACATGCATTTTAGGCAAAAGAATAATTAATAGATTTAGAACTTATCTGATTGATTTTCTTTCATAATTATTAATTGTAACTTGTGCAACTTTCCATACTATTAGCTTCGAAGCTTTCCTTTCGCGATAGGGATTTTGTATGCTCTGATATCATGTTGAATAACTTGATCTTTTAAAGCTTAAGCCATTAGAAAGGGCCTCATCAATAATCCTTTCCACAGAGGTGAATCTTTGCCTATGAGGCAAGTGGAGTCCAGATGAGTTGAGCTAAACAGGTGAGTCCAGTTCTGCAGTTCACATGGTGTGCTTGGTGACTGGAATCCTCTGAGGTCAATTCTTTTCTCTCCTTTCTCTCCCTACTACTATCTATTATGTCACTCTCCACTTTTGCATCAATTGTTATAATGAGGTATAGTGTTGTGGAATAATACCGATAAGCTTAATGTGGCTCCACTAACGAATGAGGCTAAGTAGTGAAGAGAAACAGATAGTCAAATAGAAGCATAAATTAAGTAACTGAAAAGATATCATTAACAATCTAAACTAACAAGAGAAAAACGAGGACTTACTGAATCTACTGATGAAATTATAGACACCACACACATCACAAGGGCCATCTTCCAGTGAAAGACAGGCATACCCCATTGTAGAGGGTAAGGAAATCTAAACCATGGAGACGATCTCAATGCATCAGAAGTATCTACTCGACAGTATTTCATCCTCGAAACATGCTTTCTGCAGTGGTCAGATATTATATTTGAGGCAGGCACATTCACATCACAACCTTTATAGTTATATACTCCAGCTTCAGTCAGAAGGAAGGCCATACCCCATGTAATGGCAAGACCTAGTGGGACCTGTGTTTTTACAAGTAAACTGAAAATCTACACTCAAAATTCATAATAAGAAGCAGAATGAAGGAGGAAAATATGAACTTACTGCATAAATTAGAAATACACGATGATCCAAAACTGATACTTTGCGAAGGTACTGCAATAATTTGTCAGGTGACACAAAAGACTCAGACAATATATTTTTACAAACAAATACAGTAATCCAAGTAACAAAAACATTTCAGTGCCCCCATTTCTAGGAATCACAACCCGAACAAGTTGATAGAAGTGATTAGATATGGTGAGGAAAACTTACAAGGGAAAAAATAACAACCAATAATATCTGCATTGCACCAAGTTCAATGCAGGCACCAACTCGTGGGAAACCATAACTGTAGAAAGAAAGTCCAACGGCAGCAATAGTAGGGGACACAACCACTGGATTAATTACCCTAAGAGAAAAAGGCAACCGAACTGGAGATGAATTATTTGGATTTCAGGGGAAAAATCAGGAGGAGCCAGATATCCCCAGTTTTGGGGTAAATAATAACATGCTTTGATATGGTTTTACATTACATGGAGGGCCTTTTTTTTATATAATAAATCCAAGAGCCTGAACATATCAAGCATTCAGAACCCATATGGCATTATCTAATCAAAATTTCATCGTATATAATTGAGTCAGTCAATACCCTGTATATCACAATTCCGTCACGTTAACTAGTATCTTCATGACTGGGGAAGGGATTAGAAGTAATGTAAAATTTTACACAAAGGATTAAATGAATTAAATAAGTGGCTGTATAGGTACATAATTATGCTTCCAGATTAAAAAAGAGCATTCAAGTTCACATAAATTAATTATTCCACCTCACAACCTACAGCACCTCGAAAATAAAAACGATTGCAGCACTTCTCATAAACCTATGAATTGACATTAAACCCACTAACGGTTATAATACATGTGGTCCAATTCCACATATAATCAAAATTATTTTTGTAACGACCCTCTATCTCAAAGCCGTTATATATACAATAGTATCGTCAGCTTTCGATGGACTCTGCCCACTTAACCCTTATGGAATTATATCGTGTCTGGAGTATTCAAACCCTTGACATAATTCTTAAGAATGAATGTTTGAATCCTGGGGGCGCAATAAAAAACACGTAACTTAATAGCTTAGGCATGAGGCCAGATCCTTACAAAAAACACGTATTTTTTTTTTTTAATGACCCAGGCTTCGTGCCTTACTATTCTCTTACATACCATCCGTTTTGAGAATGAATCTTCCCTCTTACCCTTCACGGCTTTCTGTCTCGCTCCCTAGACCAGGATTCAATTTAAGTCTGTCTTAAGGGAAGGTCACGCGTTCGAATCTTGGGGAGCGCGACAAAAAGCTGTGAGTGTGTAAGAGGGAGGATTCCCTCCCAAAGCGGACAATACATAAGAGAGCGGCCATGCATGAGGCCTGAGTCCTCACAATTTTCCTCTCATGTCACTTTTTTTTGGAAAGTTCAATCATGAATGTCGTCTATTATATTGTGATGTGTATGACATCTATTGTACATCAATAAAAATTTTCAATTGGAGGGCATTTATTTTATGTGCAGTTACATCTAATTAATTTTGACCTCAGTTTAAGGAACTAAGCTGCTAAAATTACTTGAATGATCGGAAAGATAGCACATCAGTGTCATTTTCTAATTTCTCAGTAGTTTGAAATTGAAATGACCATACTTTAATTGTTTTTAAATTCGATTGACTTTAACAATGAATCCTATATGGTCAAAAGTAAGTTCTAACTGTCTCAGATCTTCTAATATTTCATGTGTACAATGTTCTTATTAAGTTAAAAGGAGACAGCATAAACTAATTAGATAGCAGAGAATTGAAACATGTGCACTGACCCTTCAAATACAAAGTTTCCTATATTTTTCAATGTTACCGCTGCATTTATATGTTTCTTTTTTTAGCAAGATGGAACTCTGAACTGATAAAAGTTCAAAAAGCACTACCATTAACATTGTAGGACCAGGATTTGTAATGACCCGATAGCTATGATTTTCACTCAAACCTTACTTTAGTCAAGACTTAATCTTTCTTTCCCCAGTAAATATACCATTAATCTAAACAAGTACTTACCTAATTTTCGAGAACATACAAGAAAATTTAAATACCAGCTCCAGCTGTCCAAAAGATCATGACTGTTAGATATTATTGTAATTTCCCTTTCTTTATTCAGGACAGTTTAGTCTTTTCCATTATTTACGGTTTCATAGTTAGGATTTTGCAATTTATATCTTCTCATCTTTGTAGCCACTTGCATTGATTGAATAATCATTCTTGGAAACACTATCTTATATTAAGTAACTTTAACTGTGCAACATTTTTTCAAAACTGACAAGGTGGTCTTTGTAAAACCAGAGAAAGTGGAAGAAATAAAAAGAACTGTGGAAAAGCCTATTTTACCTAATCCATGGTTCACAAGATGAAAACCAGTATGTGATTTAGTAATTAGGGCGATGAAATTTAGAATGGGGGATCCACGGCACCCAACTACTTACAACAATTACCATATCAAGTGATAACAATGGAACAGCAGCATCCAATACAAGAGAAAAAGTTTTAAACGTATTCATTCAAAAAGAATAAACTCATACCTTAGCAGTATTCTCATCAGCCCACTGTATCCCAAGAATGCTTGAAAAGCAGAACCAATAATTACAGCTCCCTGTAGCTCTTTCATTATATGCTTGAAATTCTGCAACGTGAAAACTTACTGAATATTAGAAACTACATTGCAAAAACAACTTATGGTGAAAACAGTTATAATTTTGATATACAAGAGTGAAGTTGCATAGAAGTTTCAGTTCTTGACAGTAATGAGTCAATGTCCTTCTGCAAATAGAACTACTTCATACAACAAAGCAAAGTGTTCACTTCATTTTTTTAAGAAAGAGTTGCTAGGCAACCCCACATTCATTCTGGACTTTTGGCTATAATTAGAATACGTGGAGTTTGTGTCGTTATCATTTGGAAGCATGACATTAAAACTCAAATTCCTGGGTAACAGTTATGCATTATAACTAGCCTTTCAGCTTTGCTTAAAAGCATTGTTAGAATTTGGGTGTGACTCGAATGCTTTGTTGAAGATAATTGAGAGTTATAATTAAAGTGCACATTAAAAAGAATTCTATGTGAAATGCTATTGTTGAATCTCATTCAAATTAACTTGGCGAATTCTAATTAAAATTCTACTTAGAAGCCTATTGGGAGTAGGAGATGAGGTGCCTAGGTGCCGGCCTGTACATTAAAACAGTGAAGTTGGCACCTAGGTGCCCGAAGAGCGGCGCTGCGATGCTAGTAATGTTGTTTGTCTCATTTTCCATTTTGAACTGCATTTTTAGGATTCTATTTCAACTACAACTCTACAATGAGGGTTTGGAAGTCCCCTATTTGTTTGTCTCATTTTCCATTTTGAACTGCATTTTTGGGATTCTACTTCAACTATAACTCTACTATAGTATGAGGGTTTGGAAGACTTTACATTATGATTTAGTAAGAAGTTAGAAATATTGAAAATACATAATCTTTGTATTTTTTTCTCTATATTATAATAAAATCACCATATAGGCAAGTTATATTGTTCTTGTGATTAATAACTTCATAATATGACTATAATTTCTTATTTTTCACAACAAACTGGTATCAGAGCGATTTTGGCATATTGTTTGTTTCCAACAAGCATAGAGGTTTGAGTTCAAATATTCTTTCGGGTACTCATACCCGCCACTATTCAATTCAGACATAGCCCATCGTTCTGCTTCCTTCTGATTCTTTTCCACATGTAACCAGAAAACAACATGCTCAACCTAACAAATCACTGAAGTCGAGATACTTACATTTCCATTCAGTTGCAAAAATTCGGGTGAGTTAATTATAGCAAGTGCTGGAGCAAGATAAACAAAAGAAGGGCCCTGTATCAAGGGCAATCTCGATCCAAACGATGTGTGCAAAAGTGTTGTCACTCCCGACATAAATAGCGCGGTGGAAATGACATTTGCTGTATCCTCCTACGCCCACTGACTTCCATTAGTCAATTCATCCAAATTACAAAATCAACACAAGAAGTGAAAGCTTTATGCAATTAACTCACATAAGTGCCACCCATTGCAGGAACTATAACCAGCGGAATTAGTATCAACGAACCCAACATTGACAGGTAATGCTGAAATCCATACAGACCAACGGGAACTGAAATATAAAAATCAAAAGATTGCAATTATGATTTCATACCCTTCAAACTTTGATACAGACAAAAGTCTTCTCTATGAATATATAATCCTCAATATTGCATAAGCATCAAATATCGCCATGACCATCCCACACAAACATAAGTAGATTTAGCCAATTTCAACAAATCTATAGAAAATTATTAATCAAAAAAGCATTTTGATTTCTACTGATTTTTCCATTAACAACTAAACAAAACAAGCCATGTTGCACACAAGAAACTATAAGGGTCCGTCTTTGCTATTTTAAGGCCATTTTCAGTTTTCAGTTTTCGAAAACACTGAAAACTTGTTTACTTACCTATTTTCAGAAACGAATTTTCAAAAACCAATTTAAAATTTACAAAGAAAACGGAAAATGTCAAAAAAATCGTTTTGGCTATTTTCAGTTAAAACCAAACAAAACTTCATTTTTTTTAATTTTTGAAAACAATTTTTCGAAATGACAAAAATAACACGTTTTCAGCAATTTCAAAATAGATACTCAAAATACAAAACCCAAAATTAATTTAAAACTCAAAACTAAATCATGAAGAGAACAGCCCTAAGCTTCTGAAGATCAACAAAACTATACAAACCAAACATTAAAAATTGAGAACTTTTTAGTGTAAGAATATGTCAGCAGCAAATTAGCACTTGATGATTCATTAGAGCGCATGAGCTTAGAGTTCATAACAACCAAAAATATTAATATTCACCTCTTTCGATAGTTAACTTGAAAAGTAAAATATAAAGCTCACCGAGACCAGGAGTATCTCTAAGCTCATACTTCATATTTGTATGCCTCGACACGAACCCATCACCATCATCAACCCCCACAGTCCTCCGCTGCAGCACATCCAGTGCATCCCCATCCTGGTTCCTCACTGGCCTCCGGCTCCCCTCCTCAGCTATAGGAGCCATTGCCGGCAGCACATTCTCTCTGGAATTCTTGTCTCCATTTGAGTCCCTCCGCTTCTTCACTGGCGGCTTCAGCTCCTTTTTCCTCTCCTCTTTCTCCTTATTCGCAGGAGGCTTCCCAATGGCGGGCTCCCCATTGGATGACGTACCGAGCCTCGGGCGGCCCGCTTCAAGGTCAGGTGTCGTGTCAACTTCCCTGAACTTGGGTGGGGGTGGGGGTTGGGACGTAATTTGGCCCGAGTTACTGTCATTGGCCTCTCCGGAGAATTTGGGGCGGAATCCGGTGCGCTTGGCCCAGGAAGACGGTGGCATTGCAGCCGTCTCCGTTGCGGGTGTCCATGGGCCGGGTCGAGTCGGCTGCTTACGCGGGTCGGAGCTTGCCATTCTTAGTAGTACACTACAAATGCAAAGCTGCAACTATAGAATCAAACATATACGAATTTAACAAAAATATATATGGAATATGTAGAGATCTGAATTGATTGCTAGGGTTTAGAGTTCAGGAGAGAACGAAACGAAAGATTGAAGGTTGAGTGGGTGGAAAATGTGAGAGAGAGTAATGAGAGAAGATGTGTGAACTGTGTGTATGCGTGACAGGGAGAAGAGGGTGGGGTTTGGACTGCGGTCTCTGGCGTGGAGTGCGGAGTCGGGAACCGCGTTTAACGGTCTGATTTTGTAATAAGATGATGTCATTATTGATCTTAAAATTTTATTTTTTTATTTACGGGATTTTAGTAAATATTTATATTTTAATTGTCTACAAAATTAGATATATTAAGATAATTTTTAGTAATTACTGACCAAAAATCTGAATTAAAAAATTCTGTCAATAAAATTATCTATAATGAAGCTTTACCTATATACGAGGCATAAAGCAACAACTTAATGGTTGAGCTCTGGTATCACCTATGTTCGAATCTTAATAAATTTGAGTAATCGGTTAAACAATCTTCTCAGACACAATGATTAGAGAAATGTAGAAATCTAGAAGAAGTGAGGATTCACACTCGGTAAAGGATGACATAGAGAATGGTAGACAATTGGCATTTTTCCTTTTACCTTTGCTTAAATATTATCTTTTAAATTTCACATATAAATTATCTTTTAATATTTTTTTTATGCTCAACTTTTTTATGTTCAAGTTGAGACTAAATTATTTTAAATTTTATAAGTATTCAAATAAATAAAACTTGTCTCGAGTTAGAAAAATAAAAAAAATCTAAATTTTCTTTATATTTGGATCTTTATATGTTCAAGCTAATCTTAAACTACTTGAGTCTTTGTCCCTGTTTAGTATGGATTAAAATCAGATTTTTAATAATTTTTTATAAAAATGGATGATATGTTAAATTAAAAAGTTGTGAGTCTCGTGAAATGTATGGTTCGAATTTACTGAATTTGACTTAAATTAAATATGAATTATAATTATTACCAAATAGAACTATATGTAAAATTGGAAAAAGAACAAGAGCAAGAAATATGAAGTAAAAATGATTAATGATTAATTTTCTCCATTTATATTTGAAAATAAAGTTTTTTTAAATAAAAATAAATGGTAGGTGGGTGATGAATCCCATTGGACAGATTGATGATTGGGTCCCACATAGTGGACTGCCATTTGTTTCAAATCAATTAAAGTTGAAAGAGAGTGATAGCTGGATATGGCCATGCATAAACCAGACCCCATGAAAGAAAGCAACGGCCTTTTTGGATTTAAGAATAACTTATTTATATCAAGACAAAATATTGTTATCATCACGTATATATAGCCGTTAATCATGGAAAAATTGTGTTTATATTTAACAAATACTTTAATTTACACGCCATGTTTTTTCATCTAAGTTCAAAATTGTTCGACTATGTTCAAAAAATAATTGAATTTTTTTTCGATTTATCAGTATTACAATTTGCAATTAATCAGTGGTCGGTTGATGTTCATCGTGTGAAGATTTTTATGATATTTTTTTCTAAGGATAAAACTATTTAATTTTATTATCAAAGATTGTCGCGAATAAGACACGCTAGAATAAGGATTCTAATCGGTCTAATATCGTTCAACACTTCAACTTAGGGAGCAATAACAAAGAATGAAAAATAGCAATTGGACTATTTTATTCTTAAAAATAACAAGATTCAAACCTTACCTATCTAAGAAGCACTATAATATAAAAAAATTGAATTAATTTTTTTCGATTATTTCTATTATTATATTTATAAATTGATTGGTCGAAAGATTAATTTTTTTTTAGTATTGTTTACGAGTATTCGATAAAAGACTGATAATCAATATGATAAATATTACTTCACATTTTTATAATTTATAGATCACCATTAATTAATGAAAAATAATGAACAGATATTTAATTAACTAGTTTATAAACTTTTGAATGGTTTTATAATTTCCATTTAATAATGCTCTAGAGAATAATATTTCAAAGAAATTGCAAGCCACGTCCTTTGGAAGCTGTTGCTTAGTTGGATACTTAAATCCTGACGTGACTTTGTAGCCAACGGTTGAATGTGACCGGCGCGCGGTTGTTCCTTTGCAGTTGCATTAAATCTTCATAATGTTAAGTCCAGTTTGTTTTTAAACAAGAATTTCTCAAGTTTTTTCTTTTTTTATATATCTTTTCAATAAATTAATTTTATATGTGAATTCATAATTTTTAACTTTTAATCACACATTTCACGTTGAAAAGGCCCACAACACACGATATTAAAACAAGATTTCGACAAACATCAATAGATTAGAAAGTTAACTTGCAGAAAATTAAAGATTGTGTTGATTCCAAAAAATGAACTGAACAGATGTCGGGCTCATTCACGCCATGTCAAGCACGATTCTGGCGCGTTCTTACCGAAATAATGGCGGTGGCAAGGTTGAAATGGACGCGGGAGGTACTTTACGGCGAGAGACAAATCATGTTCGGGCTCCGGCGGGTGGAACAAAAGCAATCGCGCTAACAACGATCACCAGACAAAAACCAAACTAATCTGTGTAATAACAAACAAGAATGTGTGGAATGATAGATGAAATGTTAATATATTTTACTTCAAGAGTTCAAGTGTATATTTTAAATATATGGTTGTCAATTTTTCAATCAATTATCAAACCCCTTTTTAATTACAAAGATGACCTATTTATACTTTATTGGCTGATGTGGTGACCGTTGGATCTGAACCACGTGGCATCATCTCCCTTACTAATGCCTCACGTCATGGTCTACTCATACCATAAATACATTGATAAGGGGTCANTGGCATCATCTCCCTTACTAAGGCTTCACATCATTGTCTATTCATACAATAAATACATTGATAAAGGGTCAGCAGCCATATATAATAGGCTGACATACTGACAAACTTTATTACAAGTGTTACATCAATCACTCTAAGAGATCTTCAAATCTATTACAAGAGACAGCATCAGCTTCATGAGCTTCAGACAAGTTTGAGAGCCTCGAAAAGATATTTTGAAGTGTTTCTCTAAGTGGAGAGCTTCAACTCCTTTCTTTGCTTCTTTAAGCAGTGCGTCATCAAGCACTTCGGTTTGTAGAGCAGGGACTTCGATTTTTTAGGTCCGCTTCAGCAAGGACTTCGGCTTGTAGAGCAAGGACTTCGGTTTTGAGGTCCGCTTTAGCAATCACTTCGGCTTGTTTGACCTCTTCGATGGACTTCGGCCATTACTTCAGTGAAAGGACTTCGGCTCGTAGAGCAAGGACTTCAGTTTGTTTGACTTTTTCCTAGTTTGACCTCATGGGTCTTTGTTTAACTTTTTTGTTAACTTTCTGCCTGCATGGCTTGTTACATGACACTTTTTCTTTGAGCCTCGGAGGCGAGACGTAACAATAGTCCCCCAAGTCTAGGCATGATTATTTATGTAATGCATGGACTTGAAATAAAAATAAAGATAAAAATAAATTTCATAGGGAGTGGTTTTTTTTACCGTACCACAATAGTTCCCCAAGTCTAAGTATAATCATTCATGTTATGGTTAAAATTTATGATATACCTGACTTTTGCTTACCATATGTATGTGTAATCCGAGGTGGTTTACTTGGTAATACTTTACCTCCTGGAACAATTCTGGGAAGGGAGGGGGGGGGGGTACTTGAGGTGTGAGTAATTCTGAAGTTGTAACATCTGAAGTTGTATATATCCGAAGCGCTAGCTGAACTTTGTAAGTTTCTGGACCTAAATACATTGATACGTATGAGCTAATGCTCTTTAGTACTTTAGTACTTTTGTCTGGCTTTGTTTATAATTTGCATAAGTATAGGCAGTTTCCTTGCCTTTCTTTTCCTAAGCATGAGGTTGAGTGGTTTGCCCATGTTGAGATTTTGCCACACTTCGCGCGTGTAGATGTGGTCATTCTTGGGATCCAACTCCTCGTCGAAGTATTCACGCGCCTCTTTATAGGGACGGATCGTCTATAAAGATGCTTCCCCTTTGAGCTTTCTCAAAAGAGGTTCTTTTGTTGAACTTGTGCAAATTTAATTTTTCAGATTGCGAACTTTATTTCTCGAGTGAGGCTTCAAGATAATGCTACCTCTTCCTTTATTCAAGGACTGANTTTTCAGATTGCGAACTTTATTTCTCGAGTGAGGGCTTCAAGATAATGCTACCTCTTCCTTTATTCAAGGACTGAAGACTTCATAATAATACATCTTCCTTTATTTCAGGAATGGGGTCTTCAAGAGATCGCATCTTCCTTTATTTAAGGAATGAGGCCTTCAAGAGATCGCCTCTTCCTTTATTCAATGATGAGGCTCTTGCATGCTGAAATGATGAAGCATATGCAAGGATGAGGCTCATGTTATGCTGAAGTACTAAAGCATAGGCAAGGATGAGGCCCTTGCATGCTGAAGTGTTGAAGCATAGGCCAGGATGAGGCCCTTTCATGCTGAAGTGCTAAAGTATAAGCAGGGATGAGACCCTTGCATGCTGAAGTGCTGAAGCACAGGCAACGATGAGGCCATCATGCTGAAGTATAGGCAACGATGAGGCTCTTGCATGCTGAAGTGCTGAAGCATAGGCAAAGATGAGGCCCTTGCATGCTGAAACATAGGCAATGATGAGGCCCTCACATGCTGAAGCATAGGCAAGGATGAGGCCCTTGCATGCTGAAGTGCTGAAGTATAGGCAACGATGAGGACCTCATGCTGAAGCATTGGCAAGAATGAGGCCCCTTGCATGCTGAAGTACTGAAGCATAGACAAAGATGAGGCCCTCATGCTGAAGCATAGGCAATGATGAGGCCCTCATGCTGAAGCATAGGCAATGATGAGGCCCTTATATTTAAAGTAGATGAAATATTTGTGTAGAGGCTAAGTCACATGGTTCAAGAATGAGGCCTCTTAATTCATCACATGTGACCATTTCTTTGTAGGTGTCCCTTTCAAGGGTTCTTCCTATTCAAAGATACTTCAATGGCCTCTCCTTTCACGGGTTATCCGCTTTAAAACCGCTTCTTCTGTGGCCTCCCTTTTTCAGGAGGTCATCTTATTAAAGTCATAAGTAGTTACCGGAGAGGAAATGTTAGGGTCTTCCGCTTCTTCAGTAGCCTCCCATTTTCAAGGGGTCATCCTATTTAAAGCCACTTCTTCAGTGGCCTCACCCTTTTCAGGAGGTCTTCTGCTTCATCAATGGCCTCCCTTTTTCATGGGGTCTTCCGCTCCTTCAGCGGCCTCCCATTTTCAGGGGGTCACAAATGGATTTCTATCTTAGCACATTCATTTTTTTTACAGAATATTAGAAATCTAGGTACTGATATCTTCTCCAAATATCTTTTCTTGGGGCTTTCATTTGTTCTTTTTTCAAAGGTTAGAAAATACCTTTCAATTCACTTTTAATTGGCTTCTTCCCACAGAACTCTCATGGTTAAATATATGGATTCCCACAGACGGCGTCAATCTGTTGATCCTAAAAAATGAATTCAACAGATGTCGAGCTCACTCACGCCACGATAAACACGATTTCGGCGCGTTCTTACCTGAATAATGGCTGTAGCAAGGTTGAAATGGACGCGGGAGGTACTTTACGGTGAGAGACAAATCATGTTCAGGCTCCGGCGGGTGGAACAAAAGCAATCGCACTAACAACGATCACCGGATAGAAACCAAACTAATCTGTGTAATAACAAACAAGAATGTGTGGGAGGATAGATTAAATGTTAATGTATTTCCTTCAAGAGTTCAAGTGTACATTATGAATATATGATTGTCAATTTTTCAATCAATTATACAACCCCTTTTCAATTACAAAGATGACCTATTTATACTGCCTTGGCCGACATGGTGACCGTTGGATCTAACCACGTGACATCATCTCCCTTACTAAGGCTTCACTTAATTGTTTATTCATACAATAAATGCATTGATAAAGGGTCAGCCACCCTATATAATAGGCTGACATACTGACAAATTTTATTACAAATGTTACATCAATCACCTCTAAGAGATCTTCAAATCTATTACAAAAGACAACATCGGCTTCATGGGCTTCAGACGAGTTTGAGAGTTTCGGAAAGATATTTTGAGGTGTTTTTCTAAGTGGTGAGCTTTAACTCCTTTCTTTGCTTCTTTAAGCAGTGCGTTAGCAAGCACTTCGGCTTGTAGATAAGGGACTTCGGTTTTTGAGGTCCGCTTCAGCAAGGACTTCGGCTTGTAGAGGAATGACTTCGGTTTTGAGATTCGCTTTTGCAAGGACTTCGGCTTGTAGAGCAATGACTTCAGTTTTGAGGTCCGTTTTTAGCAAGCACTTTGGCTTGTTTGACCTCATCGTATTTTGACCTCATGGGTTTTTGTTTGATTTTTTTGCTGACTTTCTACCTACGTGGCTTGTTACGTGACACTTTTTCTTTGAGCCTCGGAGGCGAGGCGTAACAGATTGAACACAAAGAATTATTTCGGCCTAATCCCCGGAGGTTCGGTACTGGATCTAACATCTACATTCCCCCTTGAGCATCTAAAAATTGGATATCTGCTCAAATGCACTATTAAACTAAAAAATGGCAACACGTTACAATATGTTCTTCCAACACAAGAGAAAAGTAGAAAACACTTATCTCTTTCACACCAAACTACAGATCTTATAGGAATCACTCAAAAAACTCCACATTAGCTGACTGAAATCACGACTGCAAGAAAACCCTTATACTCACAGGGATCTCGGATATACAGATTACAGAGGCTAACAACTACTATGATCTCAGTTTAAATAAGGCTACTCTCAGAAGAACCCAGAAGACGGAAGAAACTTGAGAGGAAGAGACAAGTGAAAAATATATGCACTGTGCACGTATATATATCTCACACCATCAAGTCAATAATCCAAGAGTCAGAGATAAAACACAAGTCAACGTCTCATAAAAGGCGCACCATTAATAAAAACGTATTCAGCCAAAACACGACTTTTAAGTCAATTTCTAGGAGCACATCATAGATCAATGGTTCGAGCCTCAACACACGTAATATTATATGTCTTATTCAAAAACTCATATATTGACTAACTCATATTTGGCTTATGTTCGTAAATATCCAAGTTACTTTTTATTCATATATTTCGAATAATCTACCAGTGTTACTCATTTATACAATACTCATTTTAATCTATTTATAATTAAAATCGTATATAAGCACTCCTCAAACATACTTATTTTTGTGAAATTTTAATTGTTGCGGCACAACCAATTATCCAAGTAGTGACTTTGGCTCTAACCTTTAAAACAATTTTTTATATAATTCCCCGTGTTGTTTCATAATTAGTCGCAGTGCGTTTCAATCTAAAAAAGTGGTTAATAAAAAAAGAAACATAATGGGTGTTTGGTGGGGACTAAAATTAGATTTTTAATAGATTGTGACAGAAATTTTTGAAATGTGTGGTTGAAAAGTTATGTGACAATGAAAGATATCGTTAATATTGATTGTTTGACATTGACTTAAATGACAATCTAATTTTAATTCGAAACGAACATGTCATAATAAGAAAAAGGCTTAATCGCACAAAACGTCCATACGTTTGGCATGTAGTGTGCAAAACATCCATACGTTTCAAATTTTTACATTTTCACCCATATTTCAACGTTTCTTTGCGGAAACCGTCCTTTTAACCTATTTTTAACATTAAATGACCAATATACCCTCCTAAATAAATCAAAAAGAAAAGAAAA
>CAIGRP010047139.1:0-12789 GCA_903798385.1 Fraxinus cuspidata
TAATAATAATAAATTAAATCAGGAATAAAGATTTATTAATTAATTTATTTCATTATACATAAATAAATCTTGAGGGGGCTTTTGTAGACATAAAAAAAAATAATAACAAATAATGGGTTGTGTCAATTTAAATAACCAGTTCAATTAAATTTACTGAATTAAAACCCACTAAGGCCCATAAAATTTTAAAGGTCCATCCCAGTATTTCGAAATCCACAATTATTTAATTATAATTATTATAATTGACTTAATTGAAGGGTTACCAAAATAGGTGACGAAGTTTCCTTACAAATAGGACCAAATGTTCATAATGAAAGGAGAGGAAAAAAGAGGTGAAAGTGATGAGGAAAATCACGAAGTGCTGAAAAAATTTCAAAGTCGGAGGAAGAGAAGAAATCGTCTCAACTTCAAGGGCAAACACGAAGAAGATCAAAATCTTCTTCAAATCAAGCAAACCAAAGAAGATCAAAGTCTTCTTCGAATTAAATAAAAATACAAGTCCAAGTTTCGAAGTGGAAATCCAAACTTCGAAATTCAAGCATCAAACAAGTCAAGTTTTTCGACAAATCAAATTATCAACAAATCTCGAAGTCTAAGATTCAAGCCACGTGGCTCCTCGTCTTCAATCATTAATCAGAGGATTTTGCAATTTGCAATTACATGAAGATTCATATTTATTTGTATTTTTAAAAATTACAATTTGTAACGATTTCTGTATTTTAATACACGAAATCCGTCGTACAAAAAGATCTCAGGTTTATGTGCTGAAGAGTAGAAATATTCTGAAGACTACCCACTTATTTTTTAATTTGCAGGCACCAATATAGGTCCACTTTATTTTTCTGTTCTCACACTGTGTGCAGAAAATATTGGCTGGTGACATGGGGCTTTAGTTGATGATCCAACAAACCAAGTCCTATTTGCCCAAGCTGCTCTCTCCGGAGAACAGACTCCACCAGTCTCTCTCATTTGTCATAAAATCTAATCAACTCTGTCTCAGCTTCAGAGCCAAAGAAATCACTAGGAAAAAACTAACGAACCTTGGAATTCGCCTTTCTTTGTGCTCTATGATATTATGGTGAGAGGGGAAATGAAGGAGTCCTAATTGCTGCTTAAAAAATATGCAGATGTACAAACCTTTTTCAGTTACCCAAAAACAAAAATAGAACCATAATTATCAAAGGTTAAACCTTTTAAAATATCATGTTTCAACATTGTACAACCATCAATAAATGCAACGTTGTCATAAACATTTTCTGTCTCAGCTGGTACCACTTTCTCAACAGATTTTTCCTTCTTCCTCGACTTGAAGTAACCTGCAGCTTGGATAATCTGATGTTTTATTCTAGTTCTTGCATCTTTCATTTTGGGTTCAGTGTATGGATGATGACCTCCATTGCTCCTCATGTCCTCCACCATCTTCACTCCATCCACATCAGAATTAGAATCCGAGCAGGTTGCGCTCGGGCTGCAAGAGTGGTCTAGAGCAATTTCCCGAAGCTGCTCTCTCCACAGCACGGCTTCGACCAGTCTCTCCCAGCTGTCATGGCTGCTCCTCCTATGCATCTTTGTTTAAGTTTGAAATCATTCTTAGAACATCTCAAGAATCCTTGTAATTTTATACAAGACTACCTTTCATTTCCAAGCACAAAGCCTATGATTCTTCTTGCAGTTTCAGGATGGACTTGAATAAGACTCTACTAGAGATAATTTCAATGAAACTAAGATAAGCGGAACTTTTGATCCAACGATAAGGCTCCCAACACCGCAGGGTCACCTTGCTGTTGGAAATTGGAGACTATTTTAAACTAAGGGGTCAATTTTAGTTTAGAGGAAAAAAAAAAGTGATAAACGTAGAGGAAATGAAGATGTTAAGATGAGTTGTAGTCATACAAAATAAACACTTGTGCCTAAGAGTGGAATTCTTGCAGTGGATATCAAAAAAAGGAAGGGTTAGACCAAACCTAACTTGGCCCTGCTATAGTTGCTAATTCAAGTTGATCTAGCAGTCAACCCAATGTAGCAATAACAATTCTATGTTTGGTTCATTTTGCCAAAGAAACAACGACGAAAATTTGAAGAAATATAGGAAATTGGAATTATAAAATAGTTTAATATTCACTGTATTATTCTTTTTTACCTTTGTTTTCGATGATATTAAGTTAATAGGTTAAATACTTGAAACTTTCTCTCTCCTCAAAGGTTAGGCAGAGTCAGGTGATTTAGAAGAACCTCCAAAATTCAGAAACAAATTGAAAATATCAGTTGTCCTCATCTTCACATATCAAGTGAAGTGTTGTTAAAATCTTTCAGAAATCTTAATCAACCAAACAAACATCAACTGAGGAGGCTCTGGCCCACAATTTTAACACTTCGATTGCCACTGGATTTCACCCCCACAAAGGACGAAGATGGTGCTAGCAATACTACAAAAGGAGGAAGAAATGAGGCGCAATGGTGGATTCTCAAACGAACTACCAAGAACGGCTACATCACCATTTCTCCTTTATTGCACACACACCACACGGCTATTGCATACATATATATGGATTGGTTTATTAGGTCACCACATATGGGCCAAGTCAAGTGGACAAACCAAAGTATTGGGCCTCCAACAAAAGGGGTAATGTTAAGAATAAATGGGCTAACTATTATCACCATCCAACTCAACAAATTGGGCAATCCACAAGTGTTGGGCCACGAGTAACAATTAACTCGATTAAGTTGCTTCTAGTGGCCTCAAATTATTTTCGGGTCGAGCCATCCATAAGGCATCTATATAAATTATCCAACATCTATTTAACATCATCGCTCGAGATTTAGTGGGTATCAAAACCCAAAAATATCCACCTTGATACCCAATTAATCTTTAAGCAATCAAAACACAAAGTTAATACTCGCATAATCAAGGTAACCAGTAAAATTGGGTTCATAGACCTTACTTTGTGTTTCGAACCCAAAACTCATAACATACCAGCTTCATATGCTCACCATGGCTTGAGTTAAGAAACACCCAAGTAGAAGCAGATGATAACAGTAAACAATCAAGAACAAATAAACATGTGATAAAGATATAACATGGGATAACACACAAATCATTTCAAAAAATCACTTTCACATTGAACAATAGAGTAACACCAAGTTAATCAAACACAAGGTCAACACATATGCAACAAATATATAAATGACCCCATGAAAAGATCTTACCACACTTATTCTACATTAATCATGTTCTACCACATTCAAAAGGTCACTAGAAAATGGAATTTTCCAGATAGCAGTTCTTTCGACCAAGAATCGAAGAGACAAGCCACCAAAAGAAGAAACAAAATGGCAATGGAAAGAGTGAAAATTTTCTATATGAAAACAAAAAGAAAAGAAATTGCGAGTAAAAAGGGGTAATAGCAACCTAAAAGAATTTGCCACTAGATTGAAAGAAAGACGGGTGCATTTATTGTTTGGTGGTGGAGCATTTGACAAAAATTAGTTCAATCGGGTAGACATAAATGGAGCAAGTTACTAGAATCACCTGAAGAACAACTGTAAGTGCTCTGTGTTCTTTAGCCAAAATTTTGTCCATGAACTAAAACTAAGCCCTTTTATCTCAAATAAAGATAGCTAGACATAAAAGGCGTTTGGAGAAAACTACAATTTTTCTCACTTAAATAGATCCCATTTCTCAAAAACACCCTACATAGACGTCTTCAACTTTTCCCAATCACAGTTTCACAATCAAAGGAAGAAGTGAACATGTTATGCTATTCATTGATTGAGGACAATACCATTTCAATAAAAGATTTACAAGTTCATGTTCTTACATAAATTTCCAACCATGGCTTCACAAACCGACATTTTGGTGAGTTTCCCTTTAATTTATCATTCACCTAAATTAATTAATTCACATTCGTCATTCCCGAATAACATCTAACAATGTGTCACGACAATATATGTAATTGGAAATGTCATGTGTCAGACGACGTGATTATTATTTTGATCTAAAAATAAGATTAATTAAAATTCCTTTTTCATTTATCATTGATTCACCTAAATTATTTAATTTATATTCGTCATCCTCGATTACATTTAACAACGTCCCAGGACAATACATGCAACTGAAAATATCTCATGTTGTGATAAAATCTAACTTGTTCATTTATCGTTAAACTATTATCCGTTCATCTATATTATGATCCAATCAATTGCAATATATGAAAGTATGTCAATCTCGATTATTGATCATATATTTCATCACTCTTAAGTCAATAAATAAAATGCATTAATTATATTAAAAGTGTTTATATCCAAAATTGATTAAACTTATGACATAACATTTACATGGCCATCAAGGCACTTGTTCACAAAATCTTGGTGACATCAATAATGCAAGCTAAGGTTTCCATTGACCACAATATTTCCTAGTTACCTTGAGATCGTGAGTTACAACTCGAGACCCCATCTTGATCCTAGCCACTTCGATCATCTATTTTTAATCCTCATTTTACTTTTGGTCCATGACTCATGCAAACTCCTTTGATCTATCCTTCAATGTTATAAGACATTATTTAGAAAATATTTTCAACATTTTTCAAGAACAAAACTCTTTTTGAAGGGGAAGAAGATATATTTTTTGTTAGCTTTTTGCTTATGATATATGTTCGTGATTAAAGTGTGATTTTCCACTGACGGAGCCGTCTATTGACCTCATAGTTCAACAATAGACAACAGATCACAACTCATTGCTCTTCTATGCATATGTGTGATATACATACTTAGACATCACGTTAGACTACTCGTGATCATAGTTCCAATGAGGGGTACGATGACCGAAGGTACTCCAATACCTAATTCAAACGGTGAAATAGTATTTGGGTGTGGGAGCGACACAATGGACAAGAATATTGTGTTAGGTTGAAAATTACCAAGTTTGAAATACAAGAATAATACGCAAAATTGCATTCAAAGTTTCATTAGATTTAGAAGACAATAGGGGTGAGAGTTTATACCAAGAAGGAAATTTGTTGTCCACTGGATGCTTGACGTGTGTCTTCATCCTAAAGACCAACATGTTAAGCTCAATTTTGTCAATCCAACTATCATTGGCCTGTAGCCGTGTGACCAAAAGCTAAATAGCAGCCACCTAGGTCTTCAAACTGAAAAGTTGATTGAGCATTGTATGACAAATTTTGTATATTAAAAACATAATCGTTACAAATTTATTTTTGAGAAATACAAATGGATATTGATCTTTTTGTGTCTGCAAAACTACAAAATCCTCTAATTAATGATCCGAGAGTTTGAAGACGAGGGGCCACGTAGCTTGAATCTTAGACTTTGAGATTTAGACTTAAATATAATTTAATCTATATAATACTTTGATCTTCTAGACTTGTCATTGATTTACTTGAATTTGAAGAAAACTTTGATCTTCTTGGTATTTCTACACTTAGACTTGAGAGAATTTCTTCTCTTCCATCAGCTTTGGAATCTCTTCTACACTTGTGATTTTCTTCTGCAGTCTTCACTTGTCTAATTTTATGGACCTTTGCTCCTATTTATAGGGAAATTTATAACAAATTTTGGTGACCATCCAATTATCTTTAATTAAAAAAATAATTGAATAATTATGAATTTTTGAAAATGAGGATGGGCTTTTAAATTTTATGGGCCTTAGTAGACTTTAATTTAATAACATTAATTGAGCTATTTATTTAAATTGACCAAAATCATTAACTATTTTATTTTATGTTGAAAAATGTCTACTCAAGATTTATTTATTTATCATGAAAATAAACTAATTAATAAATCTTGAATTTAAATTTAAATTTGAAATTATTTATTTTATTTTTTCATACACAACCCATGACTAATTTGATTTTTATACATACTTCCTATCCTTGATAGTAAGTTGGGCTTGAGTGAAATTCTACATTCACCTATTTGTATGCACAAATTATGAAATTTGAAAAAAAGTAGGTTAACTTTAGGCAGAGATAAAATCTCTCTCTCTTATGTGTGTAAAAGTTGGTGGGCCTTTTTGCATTCATTCATTTATTTATTTCTTGGTTTCAGTCGTCGGTTGAAACGATTTCTAATTGGTTTTCAACACTCGTAGAAACCAATCAGAAACTGTCGTTGGCAAAAACCAATTGACTTTTTTTTTCTTTTAGTAAAATTTTTTTAATAAAGTCGAAACTAACATTCTTCATCTTTTTTTTCAGGGATTAGAATTTTGAAGTAGGTCAAGAATTTTTTAGGTCCGAATTTTTTTTTCTTGTCGAGAGCTTAAATTTTTGTGCTGGAGTTCATAAGGTATTTGTTTATGAACACACTCAAATTTTCAAACAGCTCAGTGCACATTGATGACCAAGGATTGTCACCTTTCACAATCTAAGGAACTTTGTGTTGGGACTAATGACCGTTTACTTCGATCGTCCGGGACACTTTGTGTTAAGGATCAATGATCATCTCCTTCGACCATCTAAGGATTTTGTATGAGGACCAATGATCGACTTCTTTTACCGTCCAAGGTTCTGTTGAGGACCAAGGATTGACCCCTTCGACCGTCCAAGACACTTTATGCCCCTTCAACCCTCCAAGACACTTTGTATTGAGTATAGATGCTATCACATGATTTTCATCTAAAGGTGTTGAATGATGAACAATCACATGTGAAAAGATATGAGATTTCCTAACAACTATACCAGTGCATAATGGGGAATAATCTTCGGTTAGTGCTCGTGTATTGAAAATGTTGACTACATTGAGAAGTTGTCTCAATTGGATTCGGTCATTAACCATGAATTAAATATGGACTTGGTTATGCAATCTCTGCCAAAGAGTTATTCATGACCAATTATGAATTTAACATGAACAAACTCGAATATACACTCATTGAGTTGCTGAACATGCTTAAGACTGTTAAACCCAATATCTAAGTTTGTAGTGGGTAAATCTTAGTCATATATTCATCTAGGGAAGTCTAAAGGATGCTTTAGGAAATCAACCAATATGGCTAAGACAGTCAAAGCGAATAAGGACAATACCAAATCTAATGACCCCTATTATCATTTTCGAATAATAGGTCATTGGAAAAGAAACTGCAAGACTTATGTCTGGTGCATTAATTTCTTGGATATTAGATATCAGATATGAATCTCATATATGTATAAATGTGTAGAAACTAAATAGAAGTAGATTACTACAGAAGGAAGAAGTTGACATGTACGTTAAAAATGAGCAAATATTGTTATATTACCTGTAGGAGCATACTTCTTATCATTTCCTTTAGACTTAGTATTAGAATTAGAGAAATGTTATTTTATACCCAATATTACTAGAGCATTAAATAAATTCATGTTTGGACATGAATTANTACCCAATATTACTAGAGCATTAAATAAATTCATGTTTGGACATGAATTATTATAATGTTAAGGATAATTGTTGTTCCATTTTATCTTGATAAGATCTTAATGGTTATGGTAAATTACAAAATGACATTTATATTCTTAATATTGAGTATTCTATAATAAGTATAGAAATTGATAGGCATAAAAATGATAATCTGAATAATACATTTATCTGACATTGCAGATTTGGACACATAAATGACAATGTAATTCCAAAATTACATGGAGATGTATAATTGGTCCAAATGATTTTGAATCATTTGACAAGTGCAAAACATGCCTGTTAGGCACAATGAGAAATTCTCCTTCTACTTAAAAAGGTGAAAGATCTACACAACTGGGTCTAATAGATATGGTGATGTATGTGGACCCATATCAATTAATACTAGATGAAGTTTCTCTTATCTCATCACATTTACTGACGACCATTTCAGAAATAGTCATATATATTTGATAATATTCAAGGATGAAACTCTTGAAATGTTCAAGTGACACAAGCTAGAAATAGAGAAACGAGTGTGTAAATGTACTCTCACACTAAGACATGATCGATATGGTAAATATCTAAAAGGGAGAATTTTAGATTATCTAAAAGAGAACGATGCATCTAAAAGGATTACCCACATACACTACAACATAATGGTGAATATCGCAGTGGATTCTTCCACATACATTGCAACATAATGGTGCATCTGAAAGGAGAAATCGTACAGTGTAATTAATAACAAGCCATACAAACGTTCCAAATATCATTTTGACGTCATGCATTGTCTGCCACGTGCTGCACACTAAATTGTGTTTCATCTAAATTGGTTGACAAAAAACTCCATAGAGTTATAGAAAGGTAGAAGGCCCAACTTATCTCATATGAAAGTTTGGGGCTGTGACGCTTATGTGAAACATACTGAATCGAATAAGTTTGAGACTAAATTCGATAAATGTATATTTGTGGAATATCCAAAACAGACAATTGGATATCAATTCTATAATCTCTTTGAGAAGAAAGTCTTCATCTCATGACATACCGTCTTCCTAGAGAAAGAGTTTATTCTAGGAGGGAACAATGGGAGTAAAATAGAACTTGAAAGAATTCAAGAGTCCACGTATATAGTCGACCAAGTAGATGAACCCGAGTTTAATCCCACACCTGCTAAGGGACATACTCTTGATCAAGAAGTAGAGACTTCTGAGAACACTCCAGCTCCGTGTGAATCTTGTAGGATCATTCGACCTCCTAGAAGGTGTGAATCCACAATTACTTATCATGCATTACTAATCGAGGATGATGAACCTAATAATTAAACAGAAGCAAAGTTAAGCGTTAACTTAAAGAGATGGGAGAGGCCATGGAATCTGAAATGAACTCAATATATGAAAACAAGGTTTGGACCTTAGTCGACCCTCCTAATGGGATAAAACATATATGTTGTAAATGAATTTATAAGAAAAATGTCAACGTAGATGGAAATATTCATACATAAAAAGCAAGACTAGTAGCAAAATGTTATAAACAAAGACAAGGTGTTGACTTTGATGAAACTCTTTTGCTTATAACCATGCTAAAGTCTATTCGAATTTTGCTTGCAGTAGTTGTATATCACGATTATGAGATATGTCAAATGGATGTCAAAACTGTTTTTCTTAATGGGAACTTTCAAGAGGAAGTGCATATGACACAACCCGAATGTTTGAATCCAAAGAAGCCAACAAGGTATGCAAGCTTGATTGATCCATTTATGGATTAAAGCAAGCCTCTAAGAGTTGGAATCTAGCTTTGATGAGACAATCAAAATGTTAATCAAGAATGAAGATAAACCATGTAGTTACAAGAAGATAGTAGAAGCGTTGTCGTATTCCTAATATTATATGTAAATGGCATATTATTAACATGAAACGGCGTCTCTATATTTCAATTATTGAAATTATGGTTGTCAAATAATTTTTTCGTGATATATATATAGAAGAAGCAACTTGATCTAAGAGATAGATCTAGTAGATCACTTCACTCATCCCAATCAATATATATAGATAAAATCTTGAAAATATTTTTTATGGAGAAAATGAATTGAGAATTCATGGATACATTGATGCTGACTTTTAGTAAGACTAGAATGATAGCAAATTTCAATCAAGATATTGGTTTACTCTTAAGCGGTGTGTTGAATAGGTTCTAAATAGGAAACATTTGTTGATTCAATAGTAAAAGCCTTATACATCATTGCTTTAGAAAGTAACAAAAGTTGTGATTTGAATCGGGAAGTTCATCAATGAACTTGAAGTAGTTTCTAGCATTATTGATCACATACTTATGCATTGTAATGACAATGGAGCCATTGTGCAAGCGAAAGAGTTAATGTCTCATCAATGATCCAAACATGTGTTAATGTAGCATTATCTCTTTTGAAGATAATACAATGAAATGACGTAAAGAAAAAATGAATTCCCACAAGTTATTAATTTGCAGATCCACTGACAAATAGATGTCGCAGCATAAACATGATGTCATGTAGCCTCTTATGGTATAAGATACATAAGTGATTGAATCTAATACAAGTGGGAGTTTGTAAGTGTTATACCTTATGTCCAATTAACTTTGGACATAAACACTTTTAATATATAATTGATGCATATTTATGGCAAGATCTATTATTTAATTGAATTAATATTCTAATAAATTAAATAATAGAATTCGTATATTCAAATCTTTATAATTTGTTAATCACAAGGAGTTGTGATTGTGGGATATAAATTACAAATAACTAAATTTTAAATCATCCGTAGTCGCATGTAATAATGAGATATGGATATCTTTATTACGGATAGACTATCACGTGTGTCATTTCTTACTTGTGAAGTAAGTAGTTGATCTCACAAGTTAAAGAATGGTGACACTTAAATGAACACGTGGATGTTTTGTTATAAAACAAAATATTGGATACCCGTTGGGAAGATTCTACATGAATAACTATCTGAGTGTCAATGGTTAGTCTCTAAAGTTTGGTAGTTGAATTGGTCCTTCGACTTGAGATCATTATACTGCCTTATATGAGGACAGTTATACTTTGGTAATATTGGATGTTGCTCTATCAAGGATCACTAATACGGTATCGTTCGGGTATGTCAAGAATCATATGAAGGCTGTGATTGATCAATAGATGATTCATCACTCTTAAATAGTAAGAGATTATGATCTACATTTCATTTAGTTATGTTAATAATAAAATTCTTAGCCAATGTGTATTCATAAATCGAAAAAGAGTTTTCGATTTATATTGGCTTAGTAGTGAGATAAAAGATATAATCGATAATTGAGATTGACACATATCCATCTCTCATAATTTATCGGATCATATTGACTAAAGATTATAGTTTCATGGTAAACGAACAAGTCTTACCATGTGACATTTTCCGTTACATTTATTGCTCTGACACGTTGCTAGATGTCAATCTGGGTCGACGAATGTAAATTTGTGATAAATTAAGAATGGTATTTTAACTTATAGATTTTAATTAGATCAAAATAATAATTCACGTCATGAGACATCATGATCGGGAACCTAATGGATCACACACAAAAGGAGAACCAGAAGAATGAGATTCATCAATTAATCAATTAACAAGTGTTGTACAGTTAATTAATTGGGTTGTTTGTTAATAGTCCCGAATTGATAAATATATGGACCAAATTTAATTAATTGTATTAACTAAATATTGGACTGAGTTAAGTTTAAGAAACGGACCAAGCCTACTTGGACTATATTATTAAATCATTAGGGTTTCAAAAAAATATAACAGACAAAATTCATATTCTGGTTGGCACAAGAAAAGAGAAACGTTAATCTGTCTGTACTTAGCTACCAAAATTTTTTTGTAGATGCCAATTGGCCTCTCGTTGCCAGTGTTTTTCTGAAACTGAGACTATCAGTCACATCTTCACTGGTAGTAGCATTTCTATTCATGTATGGCAGCATTTTGGAGATATTTTTCAGATTCCTATGAGTTCAGGAGAGGGAGTCAAATAGAGGTTCCAAAGATGGCGGTATTCTGGATAGTATGTTCATTGTGGATGCATTCACACTATTATTAATCTACTGATATTTTGGTTTCTTTGGATCGAGAAGAATGATGCAAAGCATATGAGGATCCATATAGAGGCTAGACGTATCATTTGGAGGGTTTATCACATGATCTGTTTTCTTCATAAGGGAAGATTGTTTCGAGCTGTGCATTGGTGAGAGGATTTGACACTTACACCTATCTTTGATATTTCTTTGGACCCCCCTTCCTCATCTCCCCCGATTTTGGTTTGGTGGCGTACTCCATAAGTCAGATCTGTCAAGATCAATACTAATGAATGCGTTAAGGATAGTTTTACGAGCTGGGGAGGCATTATAAGAGATCACACGGGTCAATGTATTAGAGCTTTCTCAACTTCATACGGATTGTGCATGGTATTGGAGGCAGAGCTCATGGATATTCTAGATGTGATTTTACTAGTTAGAAGACTCCGTCTTTTAGATATTTGGATTGAGTCAGATAGACATATCATATACATCATATCATTCGACAGTGATATAGTTTTCCACATCTACAGAGAGGGGAATCAGGTTGCAGATACTCTTGCTGCAGAAGGTGGGATCATCGACGATATTAGATATATAGAGTAGCTGACCTACCACAACATGTTAGGGCACTCGTACAGATTGATAAAAATGGACTTCCTAGCATTAGTATACGAATATTTTTGTTCTTTATTCGTATTTTTGTCCATTATCATTTATTTTCATTGTAAGTAAAGTAGTACTTCCTCATTTACTACTTTCATTATTTCCTCATGTAACCACGGTATTCCTCCGCCACAAGTGAGAACATATTAATAAAATCTCGGAGGTACTGCCCTCCTTCCACTAAAAAAAACCCTAAACCCCTAAACCCTGTAACCCTAAACCCTAACAAACCAATCCTTTCACTTTCTATCTCTACCCCCAAATGCTCTCCCTTCTCTCTATAATCGGAGAAAAACTCCAAAACATGAGTACTCTTGATCCACTACCACATTATGACACCCAAATCAATGATAAAACACTCCCAACATCATCCAAAACTGATTTTCAACAACAACCAGCAGATTTAGCAGCTTTTGGATTGGATTCAATTCAAAAACAATTCAGCACGCATCTCAATGCACCAATTTCGAGCATTTCTGATCAGAAGGCCCAAAAACCCTGGGTATGGTGTCACGGGGGGTTTGATTTGGCCGGAATTGAAAGCACAAATCCCGAGGAGCCGAAAACGGACTTTTCAATTACTCCCAATCCACACCTTCAACCCCTACACGCGCCGGACCATCCTCTTACCCATCATATGGGTGACCTTCGAC
>CAIGRP010047141.1:5055-38101 GCA_903798385.1 Fraxinus cuspidata
AGGAGGAGGGAGGGAAATTCGTCTGAACTATTTTCAGGTGTTTGTCTGCCAACAAGTTGTCATCATATTATATTTCCCTTTTAAGGAGTACGGATTTGGTGTGCATTGAGAACATCTGGCTTGATGAACATATAAATTAACGTTGAATTATCTAGCAGAAAATCTTTCATTCATTGACGTGTCTTGTTATTTAGTTTTAAAATTATGGCTTTTCAAGATGATCTTTCCCATAACCAGGCTAACTCGAAGCTTGTCACAGAGTGGGCTGCTGTTTTAGTGTGCTCCATGGTCATCACTGGGTTACTACACAATTCAAAGCACCATCGTAGATGGTTTTGGTATTCATGCTTCCCTGGTATATTATCAGCAGTCTTCTGGTTACACCACATGTTGAGGTAACCCATAACCAGTTAATTCCTTGTGCAAAATCCATATTCAAATTGTCATGGCTAATGTTAAGGATCAGAATGGGATTTAAGAGTTCATGGACAAAAATTTACAGAGAAATTATTTCCCATACGAAGAATTAATCACATTTACATTTTTAGTTGTGTTTTTCTTCCAAACAAGAATTCTAATCCTGCACGCTGAATTCTATAATTCAAATGCCTCCATCAATTAACAATAACACGTTCCAAAAAATACCTCGTAATTAATATCCAGTTTGATCCACTTTACATCTGTGCCGCAGATTGGCAAAGTTTAAGTGGGATATCTTGTGGCTTCCTTTCGGGCCATTGAGGTAAAACATCCTTTAGAACTCCTTTTCAAATTCAACATATAGTTAATTCACTGAGTATTGAGTTAAGCATTGTTTCTAAAATTGTAGTGCATCTGCCATTTGCCTTTATGTGGACCATGTACTCAATGAGTCGTCTGAAGAAGTAAGGAAACTTCGGGAATACATGTATGCTTACAAGGCAAGTTAACCACCACACTCATACTGAGTTCAGCGAGAATGGATATGACATATACAGTGGTCGATGGAGTTCTTAAGCATCCGGTGATTTGATTTAAGCTTTAAAGAACATGCACAATTGGGTTTATATGCCATCAATTTCTCTATAGCAGTGCTTGTATTTCCTGTTCAAGTTTTGAACTGTGCCTGAGATGAGATTATGATTGTCATACCGATACGAATATTTATCAGAATGTGTGCTTTTTGTTTCAATTTTTTGAGAACTTGCAAAACGGTCTTTACTACTAAAAATGTTCATGCCATACCCGATCTCTCAACGAATGGATATGGGACGTTTCGATCACCTTTCCTCTAATTCTTCCCGACTCTGGTTTAGGAAAATGTTGACTCGAGGATTTGACTTTACTTTGAAGCAATTTCTGAAATTTTTCCTTATCTAATCGGGTCTTACAAGAAAATAAGATTTTGAGTTTATATCATTTTTTTTCGTTTTATGTTTGTTTAGGAAAATTAATTTGCCTAAACAAATTATATTCTTAAATTCCAAACAAATTACACAAACAAAAACTAGTTTTAGGTTTAATATATTTTTCTAGTAACATTTCTTTTATTTATCAACAGTGAAACGCATTGAGTACAATATTTCTTTGTTGAGAAATTAAGATCATCAATTGAAAAATCATTCTTCTTTAGCATGAATGCATGCTGTTTCTAAAGGCCTTCTAATCCTTTCCCATTAGGAGTAATTTTCAAAAACTGAATTTTAGTTGGTTAAAATTACAAATATGTCATCAATTTTGAAAGTCACTCCTACCCTATTGTTAAAATAAGCAGCTTTTTACTTATGAGTAAAAAAAATTACTCTAAAATAATCTTGTCTTACTTGTAAGTTCAGCAAAACGAGCTCCTTTGTGTTTAAGGTCAAAATCAGTTGTATCATTCCAATCAAATAAAACCAATTTGTTTAGTAAGATGAGCAACACTGGTCACTGGACAATATTAAATTGTACAAACAAAAAATTAAAAGAAAAATTGTCCATCGGAAAATTGAGTACTGCACACCAAACTAAAGATGCCCAAGTGCTTTCCTACAACAGCGATGAACTGCCAAAGACAACACATATAGGCCTTGAGTGCCGTTAACTGTTCTTTACACTCATGGGCATTCCTATCATAGTAACTCAAATTTGCAAAGCTATCTGAAGAATATAGTGCGTCTGTTATTTTTAGGCTACAAGGAAGAATACCGTTACAATTTAGAGATCTCGACTCCGTGGATATTCAGAATAACAAGTACAACTTCGGTTTTAGCCATCTACAAAGGAACGTGAATCAAGTTCATTCCTCAAGAGTCTCAATAGCAAATGCTATTCTAAATCGCGTCAAAATCTTTCCTTCTAAAATTATAATCCGTCCCTAAAAGATGGCATCACGAGGATTTCAGTGCGCTTCGTGAGCGTTTCCATAAACTAAGAGCTAAAATAGAGAAACCAGCAATGGCAGCAAAAATCTGCACCAAGAGAAATAATGATTTTAGAGATTGAAGAATTCAAAGAACACGGCGATTTTCGAAATGAAATTGAGAAGAGAAATAGAATCTTATAGGGGAGAACCACAACCACAATAATAATTTCACAGTAATGCAAACCATAAGACTCCATACAGTAATGCAAACTAGTCATGATCAGTTTATAACTGGCAAGTGGTAAAAAAATTGAGTTGCTTCTACTTTTCCCAGTTTCACGTCATTTTCATGCAAGTAGAGAAAGAAATTGTAGGAAGATAACGAGATCAAGCCACTGACCTTTGCATCTCTAGAATATTGAACTGGCATAGAGCAGATGAAAGATTTTAGGGACTTCAAACGAGAAGCTTGTGGCATTAAAATTACTACAGTGTACTGTTCTTTGCAAGGAAAAGGTAAAATCCTTTGCAGTGCCATCTGAGCTGCTACCGGTGTCAAAGAATTTCTTACTTTGGAACGACCCTCATCTAGAATCTGCAAGTTAAGATTTAAACAAAATTATGTTTGTCCACTGGAAAGGAAGCTTTTCAACACCTACTATTGGAACACGTGAACACTTCACATAGGAAACGGAGACTTTTGCTGACTAAAGCAGACCACAATCAGAATGCTAATGACTTGGAAATGGCGCAACAAAGCAAATGGAGATAAGCCAGCATAGAAGCTTAATTTCAACATTGATTTATCTGAATGAAAGTTATGCAAATTCACCCAAAATATAGAAGAGTATCTTGATACATCCATTCAAAGAAAATGAATAGAACCAAAATTCCCAGTGAAAAGTAAGCTTGAAGCGGTAGTACTTAACAGGGAGTATAAATAGAAAAATATAATCAACCTTGAATGCAGCACCAACATCACCAGCATAAATTCTCGACTGGTAGCTGTGCAAAATCCTCTCCAGCCAATGATAGTTCTCCTGAGAGTATGACAAGGAATCAACACCAAGAGCAATATACAGTCGATCAGCAATTTCATAGACGTTCCACAAAAACTCTTTTGACTCAAATTTCATAACTCTACAATGTAAACTAACACAACATTGAATAGCTTCTTTTGTCATTTGCCCTAAGAAACTAGATGGAAGGAATTTATCCAGGTTTATGCCATGAAATGACCTGTAATCCATTTTCATGAGCCCTCTGCTCAATTTCAAGGATGGCCAAAACATCATCATCAGAAGGTCCCTCCTCCTGAAGATGTAGAATTTCATCCAACGCAAGATTGACCTGCGAATTTTATTGCCATGTAAGATTTACCAACTTAATTAGAAGGTATGGGTGAGAATCTGCAGAAACGGCTCACCAACGTAGATGAGATGTCTGGATCGCATGAAAAATTAACACTTATATCACCAAGAATGTTACCAAGTCTTGAAGGTTTATTTCCACCTAGGAACACGGAAACTCCAGCAGAGTATATCTGAGACATGGTTTCCTCAAAAATTACGTCAAGTATCTTGGAAAATTTAGTAGATGCACAAAAGGACAAATGCACAGACCTGCCCATGCTTAAAACGAAGTGCTTGTAATATCTTTGTTTCGAGAAGCTTGCTCATGAATCCCACCACGTGAACGTCTTCCATCTGCAACAATCATAAAAGAAAAAACATAATTATACTTGTCCACGGACTAACAGAAATCCTACAAAAGTTGAAAAGACTTATTTTGGAAAGAAATACCATATTTTCATTCTTAAGTTCGACAGGAAAGCACAGCTGGACTGAACACTGGGCTTCCACCATGGGACTGCGAACAACTTCTCTGCAAGAATGAGTTGTGTTGATGGGAATTGAACTTTTACAACAGAATGTAATTTAAAAGCAAGATAAGATGCAAAGAAGAAATAAAAGGCTACTACCCCCAACAGTCCCAATACATAGAAGCAAAGAAAAAATTATCGTATACATATATTAATATCACGATAACATTAACAGCGTTATATATAATATTTGCCCTTGTTTGAGCCCTCGTTTTTTCCATCAAAATGCATTTTTGAACAGTAATTTAACCCCATTTTAACCACACATTCTCCATCGTAACACTGTTGCAAAATGCACTTTTTTGACAAAAATGGGGCTCAAAGAACCCTATATATATATAGTTTTTTCCTAAGGGGAATCTGATAAGGAAATTAACCTCAGGGAAGGTTTCTGTCATTTTCAAAAAGAATGGGGTGTCTCTATAATAGTCAGTAATCTCAAGGGCCGTATCTTTCTCTAATGGCACAAGGAAAAACATTTGCAGCAAGCAAAAACCATTATCAACCATTGGATCTATCTGTTATGTAATCAAATGGAAAAGGCCAACCTACCTCATTACAGAAGAAGGAAAAGTAAATGGTAAGCCTTTGAGATCATCACGTGTGAAATTCATGATTGGTTCACATGGTCTAGGGATCCCTCCCTACATGGCAAATAGAAAACTCGTAAAAACAAAACAAGCATGATATCTTGATCACCAAATATAGTATTTGATGGATGGATGTACCAAATACTGCAGTATTAGAGGGCGTGCAATAGTAGGTTCAATATTCCCGACAATGATAACAGTAAAACTTGATGGATCCTTAAAACAGTTGTTGAAGTATTCACACGCTTTGAATGGATCAACTTTCCGAAGGTCGCCAAGTTTAATTGGCTGCATCAGTTGAATTAACCATTTAGTAATTTGTATAGTATACTAAAAGAAAGACAAAATTCTATAAGGATATCAGGCTTACCCTAAAAAAATAAGAGTTTCCATAATTGAGCACCCTCACACGATTTGAGAAAGCAGTGTAAGGATCTCTATTTTGCGCACGAACAGATTCTTCTGCCATTTGCATCACTATTTTGGCGTCTTCTTCACCTGGTTCTAGGTTTGTTGTAAAAAGTTGATAGACCAACTGGGAGAGGGAAAGGAGAAAAATATACAGAAAGGACAATGTTAGCTGGACATCATATGCATGCAAAACCGCTTCTCTTGACCTATGGAGAATTGCTAGAGAAGAAGAGCAGTAAAAAAATGTTGAATGCCATCAGAAATGAGCATCCACACAAATCTTGAAATCATCAAATCTTGAAATCATCATTATCAGCAACTTTTCCAATAGTTAACTTTGAGTTAAAGACATTCGCTTTGAGAAGATATATATTTCTCCTTGCTATGGGAGTAAAAATCTTGAGCAAGATTCTCAGTAACAACTTTAACTTCGATATCATATAGTAATCATCCATTAGAAAAACTACAGATAAACTTCTAGAATATGACATGGTGAAACATACACGAGGGATTAATGCCATCAACAGGAACATACCTGCAATGCAGTTTCCAGGTCTGAAGGTGAGCAATCTCCAGAAAAGCTTCGCATGTAAGCTCCAAGCTTTGTGCCAACCTCAGCTCTTTTACCAGCAAGCATGTCCATGAGCATTGATGGTCTATAACCAAATACACCAATTTCTCCAGCGATAGTTGGACCCATTGAACACGAGAAATATTCGCATTCTGAGAGTTCAGATAAACCCCCATATGAAAAACCTGTGAATAAAACCTATTTAAACAAAGCGTTAATAGTAAATAATAACTTACTTCAAACAGATTACTTTTTCCTCATTAGACATCGCCTAAAAGAAATCCTATTGAAAAACAGTGGGTTATAAGTTTCTTTGGATAACAATTTTAATTGTGTAGAACACGTACAGTTCATTTAGAAAATACATGTTATGCAAATTGATACTACCTAAAATGCATGTGATGGAAATTTCATAGACAAACATTCCCAGAGTGTAGAATAAATACATAATCAACATTTTCTTAATGGGATAACAAATACAACAGCCAAGATTTAATCTCTGGAATAAATCTGCTTTCCATATATATTCTTAATTGCAGAGATGGCTGGGTCCACAAACATTACGAGTCCTAAACTTCAATCCCAGGATTTTTTGGATCAATTATTTGCCTTCTCGGATCAAATAAGTTATTCATTTCAACATAAAAGAAAATCAAGAGGAGAAAGCATCATAGCTGTATCACATTTTGTGCGATGCCCATCGAAAACACTACAAGAAGCACCTTCAACATGCCTAGAAACTAGAAAGTGATTGCCCTCTAATTCTCCTAAATAGAGGAAATTAGAAGTATCTGGTATAAAATCAATGCCTGGAAAGAGCAGAGTTTTAATACCTTTTTCATCTATATTTTCATGGAAAAATGTGTAAATTCGAAAAAGACTGCCCCTTTCACTAAGGGTCGCTCCAAAACCAAGTTGGGTCGCTATTTAGGATCAGTAGTTCATAACCATGATGGAAAAATGTGTAATCCCGAAAAAGACTGCCCCTTTCACTAAGGGTCGCTCCGCATATTCAGCTCATAACAAGGCAAATTACCTGGTCATCAAGGAAGTCTGTGCATTTGTAGCAAACTCGCATTCCATTTGAAAGAATCAACTCAGTCATACCAATACCGGAATAGTCAAACTGCTGCACTATGTGACTGAAACAAAATAGAATAATCAAAATTACACAGAACGATCAGAATATAAAAAACCATTTGACTATCAGTTGTAGACAAAAGAAATAAACTCGTGACACAAGTATTTTGTAAAATGACAACAATAGTAGATGTATTATAAAATACGAAAGTAACTAAAAATTCTTTTCAAAATAATTATATTTCTACAGAAGCTCTCTTAATTCAGAAGACAATCTGCAAAATTTCATAAGGCCATCATAGGAAACAGAATAAGAAAGCTAAAACTACCTGCCATAATCTGTCTTATAAATCAAAATACTAGATTTCCAAAGAAAAGGAAAGGAGAAAATTAAAAATAAATAGAAATTTAGAATTGCATCAAATCCGTAAAAATCCGCTAGCACTCCCTACCACCGGGAAGCTAAAGAACGGATATTATCCATTCCTAGGTTCTAGTAACGATATGGAATAAATGGCTCCAAGCCTTTTGTCAAAACATTTAGCAAGTTGCTCGTCTTTAAAACATAAGGTGGGCAAATAAAACCACTAGAGAATTATTTTCTTGAGTGTTGATCCACCTCTATATGTTTTGTCAGATCATATTGTACAAGATTATGGACAATATTGATTGCTGACTTATTACCACACTATTGTTCATTGTTCCTTCCTACTTATTCCAAAATCATCATGAACAATCATGATTTATAACAACTCACAAATTTCATGTTTCATGGGATGAGAGCTTTAAACTCTGTATCTGTATTTGATCTAGCAACCATTGCTTGTCAATTACTTCTCTATATCACCAAATTAGCATCACTTGATTCCAACATAACAACTCATAAATCCCATATGTCATGGCTCTAAACTCTACCTCGTATTTCATCTAGCAACCATTGCTTGCTTTAATATCACTATACTCTTTTGAGGGAATGAAATGGATTTTTCTCCATACTGTACCCACCCCCAACCAAAACATAAAAAGAAGCAAAGAAGAAAATTTTAACATGTACAGTCATTATATGTTTTTGCTATCACCCGTTTTCTACATCTTCTAGAAGTTGATTCTAGAATTGAATGCCAGAACACAATGCAAAAGTTTTTCATAACTTCAGAAGCTGCATACAAAGGGGGTGTAAGCTTACCATGGATTTGGCATTTGCAGAATATGCATTAAAAAGGGGGTGTAAGCTTACCCTGGATTTGGCATTGTACTGACAATTTCTTCTGGAATGTGTTCATCATCCCAGGGAGAAATGCTTCTTTCTTCCTCCAAAGAATTGACCCTCAAAACAACAGCTTTCAAATCATCCACTGTCATAGTTGCTTGGGGCTCTATTGTTTTTATGACACAGCTACATGATGTCCGAAAATTCTCTGAATATTTGGATACCTCAGATGCTGATATATCTAACCAATAGAAAAGGTAGAATAATTAAACATGAACTTTTAAACCTAAAGGAACTGAAATGGTGCAAGTCACAAAATACTCACTAGGAAGAAGAGTTTTGTGAAGCTGTGCCTCATATTCAATCCCAATAACAGGTTCATTTCGAAGAAAATGCTGCATAATGAAAAGAAAGGCATGAGATGAAGCTTGATTTTGTATAATTAAAATTTAAAAAGTTATAATAACTAAAGCATAAAGGGGGGAGAGTGAGGAAAACTGTTACCTGCATATATTCATCTCGTAAGCTGGTGGATTGAATTTGATCTCGCTCCAGATAGGCAGATTCAATCTCTGACATCAGCAGTGCACGGGCAATCAATATTTCACGTTCAGAAAATCCATGTATACGGACCCTCGCAACCTGAAAAGGTGACGCGTAAGGGAAAGGAACAAATAAAAAGGTTCATCAGAATATCCATGTATACGGACCCTCGCAACCTGAAAAGGTGACGCGTAAGGGAAAGGAACAAATAAAAAGGTTCATCAGAATAAAAGACACACCTCAGTCAACATTGATTCCAGTGCCTCGGCAGTCCCGTTCTGTTTACAGGACGAAGTCATTATATAGGCCTTCACTGGATGAACAATGACATCTGCAGCAGCTGAGCAAGAAAAATAGGGAAGATCCTTCTTATGGGATATTTTAAAGAACCTTTGGTTCATAGCATGAAAAAACATGGATTCTGCTAGTAAATTCCTGTAATCCTTCACAGTTTTCAGCTCATTTGCGAGAATCTTGCAACTGATCATCACTGCCGACTGTTTTAAGTCAATGTAAGAGCAAAATTAGCATAAAAATATCTAGGTTGCCTCTTGAAAAGATATCACAATGGAAGGTGAAAATATAGATTCATGATCCATGTACTTACCCCAGCTGCTTCAGATTCCACAAAGCTTGAAAACCGTGGCTCCTCATGTGATGGAACTGAGAAGTGGGGTATAAGTAGAGGATCAACAGGTGGGACTTTCTCTCCAAAATGAGTCCTTATCAACTCAATAACACTCTACCATGAAGGGAAAATGGACAATAGAGGGATTAATTAATCCTGAGTATACGATTCTAACTAAACAAAGAAAGTACTTAAACCAATTAACCTGTGTGTCAGGAAAATCGCCAACAGCAATCACAGCCATATTCTGCAAATGGTACCATTTCTTGTAGAACTTTTTCACAATCTCTGGGGAAACAGTACGGATTACCTTTTCTAGTCCAATGGGTAAACGCTCTGCATACTGCAATCCAAGAAGGATATTAGATCAGCCATAAAAATCAGGATACTTATTCAGATATTACTGGACTTAACTCTGAGTTGGGTTCCTTCAAAAATCGATGTTCTAAAAAGCGTAAAGCGCGGTTAGGCGTGGAGACCAAGTTTCAAGCTTACGAGCCTAAGCATAAAAAAAGCGTTATTTATTTTTATTATTATTTTAAATACTTAATCGTTCTTAAAACTATTTAATAATTAAAATTATAAATGTGGAAAATATAATTTTCCTAACTTGGAAAATTCTGTTCATCTATGTAATATTATAGAATCTTTATAATTGCTTATTTTTAGGATAGTTATTGCAATCCCAGATTCTTAGGTATTTGATTTTTATGTATCTTTTATTTTTTGGTAACTTTCCTTATTTTGTTGATTGATTTCAGCTATATAAACTCTTGTAATAATGATAGTAAATCAATACAATTCATATTTTCAATCTCCTATTTTCTGTCATGGTATCAGAGCTTTAGGCTCGTTATCCTGGAAATTGTATTCATTTTTTTGGTTCATCCTCTTTACATCATCCCTTTGTATTGAAGAACAATGACAGATACTTCAGCAACCAGCAATCCTTCGGAGAATACAGTACTTGAAAGCAGTAATCCTTTATCAACAGGAGAATTGCAAAACATTCAAGCAGCCTACAGGATGAATGGGAAGAATTATCTGAAATGGTCACAACTAGTTCATACTTTTTTTAAGGGAAGAGGCAAACTGAGTCATCTACTTGGTACTGGGCCTAAAAAAGGGAATCCAAACTTCGATGCTTGGGATGAACATGACTCAATGGTGATGTCCTGGTTGTGGAACTCTATGGTGCCAGAAATCAGCGACGCGTGCATGTTTTTGGACACGGCCAAAGATATATGGGAGGCTGTGAGACAGACATACTCCAAGGTGTGTGACGCTGCACAAATCTATGCAATTCAAACCAAGGATACTGTCACCAAGCAGGGAGATCGATCAATTACCGAATATTCAAACATTTTAAAAGGTATGGCAGGAGATGGATCACTATCAATGCATCCAGATGAAGTGCAGTGAAGATGTAGTTATTCTTAAGAGGTTTGTTGAAAAAGACTGAATTTATTATTTTTTTGCCAGATTAAATATTGAATTTGATGCAGTAACGGTGCAAATACTTGGAAAAGAAGACTTGCCATCATTAAATGAGGATATTGCAATAGTCCTCGCTGAAGAAGGAAGAAGAGGAGTTATGGTTGATATACCTAGAGTGGATAGTTCAGCTTTGGTATCTGAAAACACTAACATGAAGAATTCTAGTATGAAACAACACGCTGGTGAAACAATAAACAAGAAGATTTTACGCAATCATCAAGCAAAGAGGCTCTATCGTGCAATTATTGCAAGAATCCAGGCCAAAAAATGGAAATGCTAGAAGCTTCATGGCAACCCTCACAATCCAACTCAAAACTGGTCTGGTGGACAGAAGCAGGTGTAAATGGCAAAAAAACAGGAAACTGAAAATCTGTCCACAGAATTCAATTGTGAAGAAATTGAGAAGTTAAAAAATCTATTAGGGACATTAGAAAAGCCATCTACCACAGGTACCTACTCTTTGGCATTCTCAGGTATATCTTCCACTTCTCATGCTTTTAATGTCTCGAATAAAGTCTTTTCCAATGCTTGGGTTATTGACTCAGGTGCTACAGATCATATGACTTGCTCTTCAAAAAAATTCATCTCATATATCTCGTGTCCTAGTAAAAAAAAAAATCATAGCAGATGTTCTGTAACTACAGTAGCTAGTCAGAGAGATATTCTTATTAATAACTCTCTTACCTTTAGGAATGTTATTCATGTTCCGAAATTATACACCAATCTAGTGTCCATCCAAAAACTCACCAAAGATTCTAATTGCCGTGTGATTTGTTATCCTGATCATTGTGTGTTCCAAGAACAGGGAACGAGGAGGATGATTGGACATGCTAGAGAGAAGGATGGTCTCTATTATCTTGAAGAATCAAATGGAGAAGCTAGAGCTACGGGTTCTTCACCTTTATCATTTCTTTCCAAGTCATTTAAATCTAACAAAGACAAAATTTGGCTTCATCATCTTCGTCTTGATCACCCGTCATTTAGTACTCTTAAACATATGTTTCCTTTATTGTTTAAAGGATTATTTGTTGAAAGTTTCCATTGTGATGTGTGTGAACTAGCAAAGCACAAACGTGTTTGTTTTCCAATTAGCAATAAAAGAACATCTATTCCATTTACCCTGCCTTCTACTGTTGCTAACATTTCTGGGGCTCGGTGATTTGTTTCATTTATTGATGATTGTACACGTCTTGGATCTTTCTTTTGAAAAATAAATCAGATGTGAGCTCAGTGTTTCCAATTTTTTAAAATATGATCAAAACTCAATTTGGTGTTGAAATTAAAGATTTCGATCTGACAATGCTAAAGACTATTTCAATCAATTCCTATCTCCTTATTTCCAAGAACAGGGCATAATACATTAATCCTCTTGTCTGAATACACCCCAACAAAATGGAGTGGCCGAACGAAAGAATGGTCATCTCCTAGCTATGACTAGGGCCTTACTATTTCAAAAAAATGTTCCAAAACAATATTAGGGAGAAGTTGTTTTAACCGTTGCTCATCTTATCAATAGGTTTCCAATGAGAGTTCTTGATATCTCAAGTCCTATGGAAATTCTTGAGAAGTTCTTTCCTGATTTCAATGCATCAACGAATCGTATTCCAAAAGAATTCGGTTGTATGGCCTACATTCATGTACATGCACAAAATAGGGGAAAACTTGATCAACGAGCTCTTAAATGTGTCTTTATTGGGTATTCATCTATTCAAAAGGGTTATAAGTGTTATCATCCTCCAGTAAGAAAAACCTATGTATTTGCAAATGTTACGTTTGTCGAAACAGAAAAATATTTTCTTGGTCAGAGACTTTATTCAAAGAAGATAAGGACATAGACTTATTTCTTCTTGAGTTTCCAATCGAAACAAATCCAAATTCTTTAGTCACTCATCAAAACACTCAGTCAATCTCTTAACCAGAAATAGTATCTTATATGCCCAAGTCACAAGAGATGGAGAATGAAAAACATACTCAAGTCTCTACTTGTCCATTGTTGACGTATTCAAGGAAGAAAGCACCAATCACTCAATCTACGCAAGTCCAGTCACCAGAATCTCATCCTCTTGAGGTAATCGCTAATCCAATCTCTCCTAGAAAACCACGGACGTTATTGAACAAAATGATTATGATATTCCTATAGCCATCAGAAAAGGAACTAGAGCTTGCACCCAACATCCTCTACACTTGTTCATGTCAAATGGGAATTTATCTCATAACCACAAATCTTTTCTTACTAGCTTAAACACAGTGTCTATTCCCAAGACTTTATCAGAAGCATTAAGGAATGATAACTGGAAGAATGCCATGAAGATTGAGATGGAAGCTCTTGAAAAGAACAAAACATGGGACTCGATCGAGCTACCTAAAGAGAAGAAACCAACTGGATGTAGATGGGTTTTTGCTCTTAAATACAGGTCAGATGGCTCTCTAGAAAGGTATAAAGTAAGATTAGTTGCCAAATGTAGACTCAGACCTATGGTATAGACTATCTTGACACATTTGCCCCAGTTGCTAAGATGAATACAGTGAGAATATTGTTGTCATTGGCTGCTAATTTTGGATGGAAACTGCAACAGTTTGATGTAAAGAATGCTTTCTTACATGGTGAACTTGAGGAAGAAATTTATATGGAGATTCCACCGGGATTTAACTTTAGTAAAGAAGAGAATATGATGTGCAAATTGAAGAAAGCTTTGTACGGATTAAAGCAATCTCCAAGAGCTTGGCTTGGAAGATTTACCATTATGATGCTTAGCATGGGATACAAGCAAAGCCAAGGTGATCATACTTTGTTTGTAAAACACTCAACATTAGGGAAAGTGACATTGTTAGTCTATGTAGATGATATCATAGTGACAGGAGATTATTTCAATGAAATGGAGAGCTTGAAGAATAGGTTGATGAAGGAGTTTGAGATCAAAGAATTAGACAAGCTAAAGTATTTCCTCGGCATTGAAGTAGCTTATTCTCAGCAAGGGATCATTGTATCACAACAAAAATATGTGATAGATTTATTAAAAGAAACAGGCAAGCTAGGATGTAAGCCGGCAGAAACACCCATAGAGTACAATCACAGACTTGATCCAGGAGATGTAGTAGTGGATAAAAGCTCATATCAAAGGCTCATGGGAAGATTGATTTACCTGTCACATTCCAGACCCGATATAGCTTTTGCAGTGGGTGTTGTAAGCCAATTCATGCACAATCCTAAGGAGTTACATCTCAGAGTTGTATATCGAATTCTACAGTATTTAAAAGGTACATCGGGAAAAGGGGTGTTATTTAAAAAGGAGGAGGACTAACTCTTGAAGCCTACATAGACGCAAATTATGCGGGATATATGGTTGATAGAAGGTCAACGTCGGGCTATTGTACTCTACTTGGAGGGAATCTTGTGACTTGGAGAAGTTAAAAGCAAAACGGTGTTGCTAGATCTAGTGCAGAAGCTAAATTTTGATCAATGGCACTTGGAATATGTGAGCTATTATGGCTAAAGATAATCAAGATTGAATGGAAGGGACCTATGAGGCTCTATTGTGACAACAAATCAGCACTAATATTGCACATAATCCAGTGCAACATGACCGTACAAAGCACATTGAAGTAGACAGACATTTTATAAAGGCAAAGCTGGATAGTGGTCTGATTTGTACACCGTTTATTTCGACTAGTGGTCAACTGGCGGACATACTAACCAAAGGATCGTCTAGTTCAGTTTTTAAAGAAATAATTAGCAAGCTGGGAATGGAAGATATCCACGCACTAGCTTGAGGGGGAGCGTGGAAAATATAATTTTCCTAACTTAGGAAAATTATGTACAACTATGTAATATTATGGAATCTTTATAATTGCTTATTTTTAGGATAGTTATTGCAATCCCAGATTCTTAAGTATTTGATTTTTATGTATCTTTTATTTTTTGGTAATTTTCCTTATTTTGTTGATTGAGTTTAGCTATATAAACTTTTGTAATAATGATAGTAAATCAATACAATTCATATTTTCAATCTTCTATTTTCTGTCAAATCCTAAATTTTAACATGGTATCAAAGTTCATTAAACTCTAACGAACAATTCGATCCGGTCAAGACTCCGAAAGTGAGCATACGGATTTCAAAATTGGTCTGCTCAAACAAGCCACCATCTTACGGGGCATGTTAAGGGATAGAATCCCACATCGAATAATGATTTAAACAAAAACCAACTTATAAAGGATTAGGTTACTCCTCTCAATAAGGTTGACCTTTTAAGATGGAACATCAAATCTTAACAATACATGCTAAACATCTAAAATTATAAAATACTATATTTAATTAATAATTCCTATAATTAGTCAATTATACAATTTTCAAGTTTTCGAAATGCAAAACCTAGAATATTTTTCATAATTTCAACTAGACAAGTCATACTTATCAGATTTATAGGAATTCATGCATACTTTCAAAGTTTCCAACATAACAATAAGTCTCAAAATCATAATTACACAATATAGATAACACCATAACTTAAATTTTGTCTAAATCTTTATAGAATAAAGTCATTTTTTTATTTTTGTACAGATAAAGTCGATTAAAAATTTGAAGCTAAAAGTCAAATAAAAGTCTTTTAAGAAAAGGAAAAAATAAAAAGTTCAAAATTAAATATAAATAGAAGGTTTTTAAAAAGGGAAAAAATAATATATATATATATATATATAAAGCTGCCTGGCCTAGCGCGCATTAAGCGGTCAACTACTAAGTTGACCCCTTAATTTGCGCTTACTGCCAAGGCAAAGCGTTTTACTAGGCTTAGGCGCACTTTTTAGAACACTACAAGAATAAAGCAAGGCCAAAGGAATTATACAAAAGTTGTCAAATACACCAAGAAAGGGAAAAAGAGTGCAGCGAGAAGAAGAATATGGATATTAACTAGTTCATTAGTTAATAGTTCATTGTGCTTGGGACGGAGAGGAAAAGGTGGTTACTTGACAAATATGATAATTGTAAGTTAAACTAAAAACTAAATGCTTAACCATGGATATTGTGAAGACGACAAAAAGGGAAACAAAAGACGTTACTTTTGAACCTTCCATCATGAGAACCCAATAAGCGTCCTGCATCCTTCCATTTGCATTCCTGCTTCCTCTATTCTCTTCCATTACAGCTCCCCTTTCTTTTTCCAAGTCATTTTCTGAGACACGGACCTAATCATGTGAAAGACTAGAGTAGTTAAAATTTAGGCCCACTGCATACTTTAATATTGTCAAATTTAAGAATATGTACCTCTGAACTGAACTCTGCCAAGACTGAAATGGCCTGAGATAATAGTTCAGGTTTGTCAACTGGAACAAATAACTCATAAACAGTTTCATCAGCAGATGTTACGGCATTTTGGCAGGCACCAAATTCGGCCCCAATGCTTTCAAGAAACTTAACAATATCGTGATTTGTGTATTTTGTAGTGGCACTAAAAGCGAGATGCTCAACTATATGAGCCACTCCACGCTCTTCCTCCTCTTCTAAAACTGAGCTGCCATGAATCAAAGGCTGAGCTCAGCAAACAGATTGAGTATTTAAGAGAAGCAGCTGTCCATAAATTCAAATTCATTGATTATAATACACAAAATCAAACATGCTTAAATAAAGAAAGTGGATGGAATAATATTTCAGCATGGACCTCGAGGAGACAAGTATTGAACGAAATAAACAAAGAGCACGCAAAAAAATAAGTCAAGCATTTCACAAAACAATTTAGGGTCAGCTACATAAATTTACTCCCATTCCGGTCCGATCATTGCTAGATCTAAAACAACCACTACACATGCGATGCTATTTTTGGTTTATTCATAATTTTGACATTTATATCGAGATCACGTCACTCATGATGCAACATATAAAAGACAAACTTCCTTTGGACATTTTGCATGTTACATATCAAGAGTTATTTTTAATGTTTAAATTTATTATGCTCGGACTCGGGTACGTATTTAAGTGTCGGATCTTTTATATTTTAAAATGTAAGATACGGGAATATGGCTAAAAAGAATCTAAATTTCATACACGGATACGCGGATACATCTTTCAAACTTTAATTTATTTACTAATTCAGATTGTCATTTTTGAATAGACCAAAACTAATTATTCACAATGAAGGAAATGGATATTTAATAAGGGGTTAAGACGAATAAAATAGAATTCTGGGATTTAGTTTTCAATTATGGGAATTACTAAATGTCATATATAATAGAAAATAAAGAACTTAATTATAATTTGGACTTAGTAGAGCACTAAGTAGCACTATATGGAATCATTTTCATTTTATACAAACAAAGCCCTAAACCACCGATACAGAGAGAGAAAGGAGGAAAAAAGAAGAAAATGGAAGAAAAAGGAATGATGAAGAAAAAGATGGTAAAACCTAACGCTAACGCCAGGTTTATAGAGAGCAAAAGTGGGAAAGAAAAAAAAAGGAAGAAGAAAAAGCAAAAATGACGAAGTGTCCGGTTGAAAATTGGAGGATCCGACACATATCTCATACCCATGTCGTGTCATGTCCGACACGGGTACTCCAACTATTTCGAAGAGTTCGAACATCAGAGGTTTAAATCATTCAATACTCAGATAGAATGATATTTCAGCATAAATTAATAGAAATCAACATCTAAATTTATTCTTGATAAGAATCAAATATCAAGTAAAGAGAACTTTATGCAAGGTCCTAAAACCAGGAAAAAGGGAAATTATTGTAAAAGACTCACATATATACATGGAACAAGCTTCCTCAATGTATCCTACACCTTCCATGTCAAGAGTTAATTTGTTCACATCATTCGATACCTATGTTAATTCTACTCGTGCAACATGTCGAACTAAAGAGTTTTAAATGTGTGAGCTATTTTGCGTCTTATCATGAACAGAGAAGCAAAACACCCTTTACAAAATAAGCAAATTGCAACTAAAAGCTGAAAATAATATAATAGATATTGCCAAGAACATGATGCACTAAAATGCATGATTTCTTCAACCTAGGTTTTATTAACTAACACTACGTGTGAAATTCGTTTTAGGCTTCCAACATGGTTACGCCCGTTTCTAACCATGTAATTGCTACTGCATTGCATAGTGCATAGTGCTTCTTTCACTGCCAAACCCTTCTCAGGTGTAACGTTGCTTGAGATACTGCTACATTACCTAAATTGTTTACTTAATGTAAGTTCTCATCTTTTTGTGAGAATTCATATGCTTAGTTAGAAGCCAACGGATTTCTTCATGAAAAGCTCAACACAGAGGTCATTCAATCTCAACTTGAGCCCATCTATTTAACATATATATAAACCAAGACTGAATTAAGACTTAGCACATTATTGCTTAAGCCAGTGGAAAAATTAATTAATCAATGAACAAGCATCCACACACATTAATTGACCACTTTCTTGTGAATAAATTATTGTTCAGATGAATGAAAAAATGCTTATTAAAGGTATTAATATAAAGCTTCCGCATACGACCATTGACTGAGATACTTTTATCAATTTAAAGATACAGAGGACTATTTGTTTACTTTTTTCCTAGCTAGAAAATTGTTCCTAAGAAGAAAATTAAGAACCATAAGTTCCTCATCTAACCTCTATTTTGTTTCTTAAATTTAATTCATTGAGTAAACTGTATGGAACAAACTTCAAATTAACTGAAAACTCTCAATATCATTTAAGTAAACTGTAAACCCACATGAGTTGGATCAGAAGAGATCCGTTATCTGAAAATAACTTCCACAAGATTTGCAAAACGTGAACAAACTCTGCTTCAATTGCCATTAGACTTGAGTAAATCTAATCAGTAGCATTTTTTACAAGTAAACAAATGCACAATATAACATTCTGAGAAACACACATCTGGAGTTAAAGGAAATGTTAACCTTGCACCAAAAAATAAAACTCATAGTACATATAACATTAGCAAATTTGTAGAACTTTTGCACCATGAAATTCTAATTTGTCCCATAATTCCTGAGATTTAAAAACTGTATCACATTGCACCTCCAGTGAGAAAAAGAAACAACATGCAGGGAAACATTTCCATTTATACAACAGAGCTTGATGGAAAATGCATTGAAATGGAAACTGAAATACTACATTCATAAAAGAACACTAGTGTAATGGTCTGTGATTATTTTGTAAAACTAGAGGTTCAATGAATTAAAACTCCCCTTCCTTGAAACCCAACTAAATCGTAGCACCAGAGTGCATCGGAGTTCATGACTTCCAGTCAATAACAGTCAACATTTAGCAGAAATGTGAATTCTCTCAACAACAATCCCAGAAACGCCATAATGTTCATGCTCAATCACGTCATACTATAATTAACATCCGCAATGATTACACTATCGCCCAAACCCAAAATTCCCATATAATCTAAATCGACATTCAATTATCTAAACCCCACTGTAACAAAACCATTATAAAACCGCAAACAATAAAAGGCACATACGTACCCAACCTTAACAGCGAGGGCAAGAGCGGCTCGCATTTTGGGCTTGGAATTACAGCGCACATAATAAGTCAGCCCATTATCAAGCCGGCCGTAGTCGACGCCGTACGGAGGCTCCGGCAACACGTCGTCTAGGTTGACGTTGACCAATTTCATTGAACGGAAGCCGTGTTTCTTCTTATTCAAGATCTGCGGCGATTCTACCGGCAACAAGTCCATGATTTTTTGAATTTTCTCACGCTATCAGGGAGATATTTTTGCAAATTATTTGCATAGTTAGCTGGGCCTTTTGGGGTAAATTCAAGGTTGGATTGGGTCTTACCGTGATACCCAATTACAATTTGACGCGTCCAGCTATTGGAAAATATTTTGGGCATTTCAAGAGCGCGTACCATGGCATTGGGCATGCGTCAGGAAAACGCTCAAAACAACCCCACCCCACTCCCCCCCCCCCGCCCCCCCAAACACACACACACACTTTTATTTTTATTTTCTAATTTGGAAATTGGCGCAAGTGGTCCCTAATGTATGGATCCCTATTGTATGATTTTTGGCGTGGTCCCCCCTACCTATTGATTTTGTGTTCAAATAATCATTTTGGATGAATTCCATCCAATCTTACTTTTAAATAATTATACAAGTTCATATTTACAAAAATGGCACTATGCCTCATAAATGGCTAACGATGATGCATGGATATGACTTGAGAGAATCACGGTATATTAAATGAACACTTAAGACATTATTGTGACTCTCTCTCCCGAACTCTATTTGCACCAAAGAGAATCTACCTCTAATTTCCTCAAGTTTAATGGCCACATAGGTGCTTGCTCCAAGTTTGAGTCGAACAATAGCTTATCTAATAGTTGGTTTTGTTGTATATGAAAATATCGCGAAATTATCTTGGCAATCTCTTCTATATAAATAGAGCTCGTATCAATCGAAGGAAAAAGTTCTATTCTCTGTCTTTTGCTTTGGATAGATCTCAAGGGCAAAGTATTCATTTGGTACACGACTCAAAAGATGCAGGCACTTCAGGTCGTCCTATTTGTTTATCATTTTTCTATGATCAAGCAATTCGATTGCCTTTATGTATGTTTTAACTAAGTCACACGCACACATGTATGTATGTATGTATGTATGTATGTGTATGTATTTATTAACTAAGAGACTTTGTGCTTTACTCATTTATATTCCTAAGTATCATTTGTGCAAAATTTCTTAATTATCATTTCTTCACAAATTTGTAGGCATAATTGTTGTGAAAAGTTGATGAAGAACAAAGAAAAACCAGCAACAAGAATCACCATCAAAATAGAAAATTTGAACACAATTATGAATCGCTATCTTCAAACGATATTTATCGCCATCGGATAAGTACTTAAAGGCTTTAAAAAGGCAAATATTTTATAGGAAGAATCAAAACTACAATCCAAGATTGAATCAAGCAAAAAACAAAACTAGGGAATGAACGTTTAGATCAAATATTGAAACTTGGTTTGATATCTGATTTGGATGTTAATGCTATAGATTTAATGTTAAAAATATATTTTCCAACATAAAAATTATCCATATATATAGTACTACAACCACCATATACAAAAAGGTGCAAAAACCAAACCAAAAAGGTGTGAAGCTCGTCAAAACGATACCCGAATTTCAAAATCCAACAGACAAAGAATTTTACACTGGGTGATCACCCTATACAAAATTGGGGCGATCATCTAGCCTTAAGGAGTTGCCGCCATTGATGGATTTAATTACGGAGTTTTAACCTCATTCCACTAGTTGTTGTCTGTACTAATTCCCTTGTGATCGGTTTAGTGAACAGATCAACCAAATTCTCATTTGACTTTACATAAGTATGTGAAATTATTTCATCTTTGATTAATTTATTTACATAATCATGTGTTAAACTCGTATTTCTAGACTTACCATTATACACTTCATTGTATGCTTTAGTTAAAGTAGCTTGACTATCACATAAGATAGATATGGAAGAATTATTCATTTCTTCCAATAGAATTTCATACATTAAATCTTTAAGTCATTCGTCTTCTTTTCCAGTTTCAATCAATGCCACAAATTCGAATTCCATAGTTGAGTGAGTAATACACGTTTGTTTCTTGGATTACCAAGTAACCGCACCTCATCCAAGAGTAAACACCCAACCTAAGGTGGATTTATTCTCACCTACACCAAATATCCAACTAGTATCGGTAAATCCTTCTAAATTGCCGAAAATTTAGAATATTGGAAACCTAGATCCTCAGTTTTCTTAAAATAATCAAGAACCCTCCCAATAGTCTTTCATGTTCTTCATTTGAATTACTAGTAAACCTATGTGTCGGGTCTTGTACATTACACGAGACTTCGTATAGCACTTGTATACGAAAGTTGCGCTAATGCAGTTTCATCATTCTTAACAAATTTCAAATTTGGATCAAGTGGAGTATTAGCCTCTTTAATATTCAAGAAATTGAACTTATTAATCACATTCTTGATATAATGTAATTGGCTCAACATATAACCCACACTAGTTTGGGTTTTGTATGGCATCGATTGATCAAGATCTTTCATTTTTTTAATGTGGAAGACAAAAACCTCTTTGTTTCATTTATACCTTGCATTTGATTACTTCAATCAACATGGCGTCCACGTATAAGCAAATAAACACAACATGATTATCACAGACTTTTGAATATAAACATTTATCATCATAATTATGTTTAAATCTAAAAGAAATTATTGTTAAGTCAAACTTTTCATGCCATTTATTTGGTGGTTATTTTAATCTATATAAAGACTTAATTAACTTGCATACTTTATTGACATCTTCGGGTAAAACTAAACTTTTTGATTGTTCCATATAAAACATCATCATCAAGATTCTCATTTAAGAATGCCGTTTTACATCTATTTGATTTAATGCAAATCATAGATAGAAGTTGAGACGAATAAAATCCTAATTGATGTTAGGATTTTATTCATGCAACTGGTGCATATGTCTCAAAGTAATCTATTTTTTTCATTTTGTTAATATCCGTTGGTCACCAATCTAGCCTTAAAGATATTAAAAATATCGTCTGCATTGTATTTCCTCCTAAATACTCATTTACAATCCATTGATATTATTGAATCAATTTCATTATTCACAGCATATTTCCAAAAGATGATATCTCTAGATAACATTGCTTTTTGATAATTTTAGGATCGATTTTCACTTGAAAAACATACAGAGTGGTTCTAGTGACACTCTTCTCATTTCCCTCAACCAAATAGGGTGAAATAAGTTCGGAGTCAAATTTATCCGGTCATAATAACACTTTCTCTTTTCGAGTTCTTTTGCTTTTGTGAAATTCACTTGTTTCAACACCCTGACAGGTGTTTCTACTTGTGATTTTGCAAGACTAGAATCTCCACTTGAGGTTCCGTAAAAAATTATTATTCGAAGATAAAAAATTCTCAAAGAACTCTATTTCATGAGAAATAATAATAATAATTGATTTTCAAGTTTAATAAACGATATGTTTTGTTGTTTGGACATATCCTACAAAAGCGTATTTAATCTCTCTAAGACTCAACTTAGTCCTTCTAGGATCCATGTTCTTAATGTAAGCAAAACACGTTTTCTCCTTTTCTTCAATTCATAAGGAGAAACGTTAAATCTTTTGAAAGTAATCCTATTAATTATGTGGTACGCACTTAATAAAGCTTTACCACATAAGTTAGCTAAAACTTAGCACTTAATAACATAGCATTTATCATTTCAACTAGTATCCTATTTTTTTTCTAAGCCAAACCATTTTGTTCCGGTATTTTAGGTGCACTATATTTGATGTATTATGCCATGTTCACAAAAAAGATTAAATTCACTAGAGAAGTATTCATCTACCCTATCACTTCTAAGAATTTTAATTTTTTTTTTCTACTTCAGCTTTATAAATCTTAATCATGCTAAATGTTTCATCCTTATGTTTCTTTAAGTAGATATGGTAAAACCTAGAATGATCTTCTATGAATGTTATGAAGTAACTATTACCTCTTCTAGTTAACATTCCATTTAATTCACATATGTCGAAATGAATTAAGTCTAATAAATTAATATCCTTTTTTTAACACCGTGAAAAATGTTTCTTAATCATTTTAAATTTAACACATAATTCAAATTTATTATGTTCTATGTTTTCACATGAAATCATTTTGATTTTTATCATTCTTTTTAAAGTAAAATATCTAACATGTCATATCATATCATGCCATAAAGAAATAAATTCAACAACATAATTCAAATTTGTAATTTTATTGATATTATTGTCAATAGTACAAAGTTTGTCCATTCTATTACTAGAATAAAAATTTTCCAACAAATACACCATTTTGGAAAAGCACAAATTTGTTCGACTCATATGTGGACTTAATTCTGAATTTCTCCAACAAATCACAACTTACGAGGTTTCTATTCATATCTAATACATGTAAAATATTTATCAATGTGATCTTCTTATAGGATGTGAATTGAAAGTTTATGCTTCATGTGCTAACAACCTTTGATTGAACTTTATTCCCCATTTGAATGTTTTCATCATCAACCTCTTGATAAATTTTGAAAAGAGATCTATCATAGCACATATGTATGGTGGCACAAGTGGCTTACCACCTCCTTGAACCTTTCTATTGACCAATCTTCTTATGGTAGCAATGATGTTGTTAACGGAGTTTACTTTGCCTTCTTGTGTTGGTTGTTTGCGATGTCTGCAATCCCGAGCATATCGTCCGAGTTTGCCACACACTTAACAAGAAATCTTGAATTTCTTCTTATTCTTGTTATCTCTGTTGGGCTTTGAGGTTTTCCTCTTCTTAGAATACTTGTTGTATTTGTTCATTTAATCTACGACATGGACTTTGAAAGTATTCTCACGAGAATGTTCATTCACATCTTATGTCATTAACTCTTCCTCAATACGAAGATGCTTTTGAATCTCTTCTAAAGAATAATCTTGGAAACTGTGAAGAATCCTTTTTCTTATAACCCTTCCAGGAAAATGGCAATTTCGCAATGATTGTACCAACTTGGAAGGTTTTGGGAATATCAATCTTCACGGCCTTCATTTTATTGATAAGAATTTGCAATTCATGGATTTGTCCTAACAAATACAAGTTATCCAAAAATTTAAAACCGAAATATTTGGAAATCAGAAACTTTTTGGTACCTTCCTCTTTGGCTTTATGGCTTGTTTGGGCCAGATTAAAATCTGATTTTAATCTAAATCAATGTCAAACAATCAATATTAATCACATCTTTCATGAGTCCCAAATATTTTCAACCTCACATTTCAAAAACTTCTGTCAAAATCCACAAAAAATCTAATTTTAATCCACACCAAACACCGTCATATTTGTTTTCCAACGATTTCTATATTTCCTTTGCCAAGGTACTGTTTGTATAGAGATTATAAAGATGATCGGAGAGAACATTCACAATGTGTCCTCTACATATGAACTCATCCTCTTATCTCTTCTTCCTTTCCACCATTATTACGTCGCTGTCATTTGGGATTGGTTCCAGCATTGGTGTCAATTCCGGATCCAATATGTAGAAGATCTTCAAATATGTCAAAAAAAACTTCAACTTGTCCTTCCATCTTGTAAAGTTCGACCCGTCGAATCTATCAACCCTTATGAAGCTTTGATTCATCATCTTTATCGTAGCCACAGTTATCTTGTTCTCTATATTAAGAATATATTTTGAGATTATTGTGACAAGTTGAAGAATAACAAAGAAAAACCAGCAATAAGAATTACCACCAAAATAGAAGGTTTGAACATGATTACGATTCGCTGTCTTCAAATAATATTTGTCGCCATTGAGATAAGTGCTTGAAGGCTTTAAAGGGCACATCCAAGTTTGAATCAAGTAAAATATAATACCCAGAAATGAACTTTTAGAACAAATATTGAAACTTGGTTTGATCTTCGATTTGGATGTTAATGACACGGATTGATGTTAAAGATATATTTTTCAACATGAAAAACATTCTTATTAGTACTATAATCACCATGTATGAAAATGTGCAAAAATCAAGCCATAAAAATATGAAGCTCTTCAAATTTGATTTTCACATGGTTGATCCACATATGTTCGTTCCAGTTCCAGATCACCCCTTGTTGATAATTTGAACAATGTCTAATAATAATCATGCCTTCATTTCTTCAAATGTTCCTTTTACCAAACGACTACAAGAACGATAAGTAACATAAAATTAATTAATATTGACATTGATCAGAAACTGCAAAAGCAATAGTTTCACTGAATTAGTAGAAATATCATTTCTCCAAGTACAGATAAGTGCTTGCTTGCCAAGATTTTAAATGCTTATAAGTAGTTGACATCAAAGAATATATAGCTAAAAAATATATAAAAATTGATGGTTTAAAATGTGTAGATAAAAATTGAATTTGATCAATTTATAAGACGACGCCACTTGGCGCCCCTCACCTTGTACAATCAGTTTAATCCATAAACTAAGAACAATTTGCTCCAATTTCAAGAATTTTAACTTTCATAGATTGCTTAATTTGCTCCAACTTTTCATGAACTTTAACTTTTTTAACTCATTTAATTTCAGGCCACGGTATAAGTATGAAACAAAATCCTAACGACAAAAGATGAGACAATATTTTTTTTTTAAAAAAAGGAGTGGGTCCTATGAATATAAAAATAAAAAAAATAAAAAAATAAAAAGCTCCTACATAATAGAATTGAAACTATTTGAACAAGTTAAGCCTCCATTTGAGAAGAATTGATAAACAAATTGTTTATAAATAGATAAAAATTAGTGGTGAATATGTGGACAATAAAAATTGTTTATATATTACATTTTGCTTACTTTTCTCTAAATTTTTCATTAATTTTTTTCTTTAAATGATCTTTTTGTATAAGATTTATAAAATGTATTATCTTCTTTTGAAAACTCTAACATCAAGTAAGTAAAAAATAATTTTAGCAAATAAAATAAAATATTAAAAATTTGAAAAAAATACTTCATTTGACTATTTTATTGTAAAAATAAAAAAACATTCTTTATTGCTATCTTCTAATTAACAAAATTGTCCAATGGATAAATATTTTAAAAATCATGGTAATTTTATAACAAATATTATTTGTTAGTTAAAAATCAATTATTTATTCATTTTAAATTGGGGTAATTTTGCAACTTGAAAAATTATGGGCATGAAAGCTTCATGAAGAGAATAATTTATAAATATACCTAAAAATATATAATTTTGTGTAAAAAATGAAAACTATTTTTTTTTATGTAAATGATGTACTAATAAGCAAGACTATACGTTAATTTATAGAGAGATAGATGAATGAGAAGGAAAAAATATTATTTTGTAGATGAAAATGAAAATCGTTAATAGTGCATGCATAATTGTATTGGTATTTACTATGTGGGAGAAAGTTTCATAGGTGAAAAGAATTTATAAATGTAATTAATAAATATATATTATTTTCGATAAAATGAAAGTGGAATAAAATAATGCAAATTAAATAGTGAGAAAACTAGATTTAATGTTAATTTATGGAAGGATAGATAGATGAGAAATAAGAGAATTATTCTTTATGTGTAAATAAGTAGTAATTGAACTTTTGAAGAATGAAAGAAAAAGTTAAAATTTGATTGTAAAGTTTTATATAATGTATATAAAGGATCTAATTTGTTATTTTGTCCATTTCACTATTTTTAATGACAAATTTGTAAATTTATTAGAAAAAATTGCTTTTGTTATCATATGGTAAAATGTAGTATGTAAAGTGTAGATTTAGAAAAATACGATATGCAAAATGTTAATACATAAAATATTATATCATGTGGACTATACTTGACTTTTATCGGCAAGAATTGATGGAAACCGTTCAAAAGGACTATTTGCGTACAAAATTAATGGGTTGAGAGGGTTAGCGCCAAAAGTCATTCGTTAGGGACTATTTGTGCATAAGTTTCAATAAGATTGGGTAACTGGAGCAATGGGCTCCAACTTAACACTCGTAGCAATCTTATCCCAACTTTTATTTTGTAAGATTTCTATCATCAACCTTTGGTGATAATTTTATTTTTAAAAAATTTAAAAAACGAGTAAAAGGAAACTAGTTTAAATACGATTTTTACACCTAAATCCAAAATTTTTTGCCTCTCATATATATAAAAACTTATTTTTTCAAAACTCATTTTCAACTACACATATTTTCATTAAATAATTTTACACGTAAATATTAAAAATCTTATTTTTTAATCACACATCCTTCAATAAAATACTATTTCAAAATACATTTTCACAAAATGCATTTCAAACAGAGATTTAATAATAATTTTGAAGGTGATGCAAAATATAAAGGGTAAAATGAAAACATAAAAACTTATTTTATGAGTGAAAACGAAAAATCAGTATTTTTCAAAAAAAAAAAAGGTCGGAAATGTCTCCGCAATTAGATATGGAAAATAATAATGCTATCTTGCTAGAACACCATTCTATATAGTATGATGTGATATATTCAATTAAATGTGAAATTATATGATTCATTTAATTGAACATTTTATTTATTTTTATTTTTTAGTTAAAGGAGGGCAATACCTCCGAAATTTTATTAATATGCTCTCACTTGTGGTGGAGGAATACCGTGGTTATTTGAAAATAATGAGAGCAGTAAATGAGGAAGTACTATTTTCCTTACAATGAGAGTAAATGACGAAGAATAAAGCATGAAACAAAGAAATACTACTTCAATTACAATAAGAAATAATGTAAAAAGAAAAAAAAAGACAAAAAATAAGTATTGAAAGTTAATATAAAATTCAAAACTAATATTGGGAAATCCATGTCTGTCAATTTGTACTAGTGCCCTAATATGTCGTGATAGGTCAAGTGATCCATATACTTGATATCGTCGATGATCTCAACCCTTAGTAGTAAGAGCATCTGTAACCTGGTTTCCTTCTCTATAAATGTGGGATATTGTATCTCGTCGAATGATATGATGTCTGTGATGCGTCAAAATATGCGCTGAATGGCCCATGGTCCTCCTCCTCTAGTGATGCGGTTGAATAGCCACTGTAGAATCTGATTCAACCCAAATCGCTGAATAACTCAATCTTTGAGCTAGTAAAATTCCATCAAGAATTGTCCGGAGCTCTGTCTCTAATATCATGCATGGTCCATACGAAGCTGAGAAAGCCTAGATACAGTGTCTTGCATGATCTCTGATGATACCTCCCCCATTCGAATAACCATCCTTGACTCATCCATCGGTATTGATTTTGTTGACATCAAAAAATGTTTCTAACAGATGTCAGGCACACTCGTGCGTGTGTAAGCTAGATCCAACACGTAAAGGCTAATCAACGGTATAGATCACTCCGAAATTGGACGTAGGAGTAGCTCAACGACACGAGACGTTTCCGTTCGGGTTCCGGCAAGATATCCGTGACACGATTGTGTAATAATAATCAATCGTGAAGAACTAAATCTGAAATTTTTATGAGTCAATGAGAGTAAATATATTGCTTCAAGTGTATGAAATCGCATTAGTCCCTAATTATTACATGGTGGGGGACTTTATAGTGTTACAAATAGAATGGAGACCCTTTGATCAAATTACACGTGGCCTCATCTCCTCGGCCAAAACATCAAGTCCTAGCCATCTAGTTGACCTTCTTAGCTCTTCAAAACATTTAATGTTCTTACATTGACAAGACAGGGCATAAATACACTTTTAACACATGTCATATCAATCATTCGGAAAAGATCTTCATTATGAGATCAATCTTTGCACGTGGGCCGTCAGGAATCGTAGAGCCTCGGATCCATGAGGCACCTCAGAATGAAATTGGCCTCGGAAAAGGGGCATCGGATAAGTATATAGAGTGAGTCAAGGCGGTTCGGTGGGATATGGTCCCACGGCTTTAGTTTTTCAGTTTTTAAACTGTCACGTGGTAGTCCCTAAGTAACAAGTCATAACAATAGTCCCCCAAGTTCATATGTGATTATTTATGTCATGCGTGGACTTTAGCAATGATGTTTAAGAAGGGTTTTTGAAATTTGTGGTCATCGCTAGTCCCACAATTCCAGGCTTGAATATTTATATAGTTCATGGAGTTAACAGTCGATCTGGAGTCCTGATACCTTCGAAGGCTGCTGGATTTGTTATGGAGCCCGGCAGTTACTTGCTGAACTGCCGAGGCTCAACAACTTGTCGATGAATTTGTTTAGGAACCGAGGCAGTGACTTTGTTGGATAGCTGAGGCTCAATACTTTGAAGGTAGCTGTATTTGTTTTGGAGCCGAGGTAGTACGTTGCTGAACTGCAAAGGCTCAATACTTTGAAGGTAGCTGTATTTGTTGCTGAACTGCCGAGGCTCAGTTACTATTAATTGGTTTTGATATTGGTGCGCATGATTTAACGGTTGTCGTACCTTCTCGAGGTGGGATAACTGTAACAATACAACTTCCAATGCACATACGGCTGCTGCAATAAATGCATAATGATAACCAATTATGAGCTTGTGTAACTTTCCAGGGGTGTTTACGCGCTGAAGCCAACGATTGCAATCCACGAGTCGATCTTGGGCATTGATCTCATAACTGTTTAAATTTTGTTGTTCAGATTGATTCCAAATTTAGGTGGCTTCGATTGAATGAGCTTCGAATCCAATGGCTGGGATCTAACTCCCATTTTATATAAAAATCGAAATTTTTGCCGTTTTGAAACTTTATCTTTGCATATCATCCTTCAAATTCTCTTAACCCACTCTCTCAATTTTCCGGCAGTTGCGTTCCGGCGAGTCTCCAGAATCTTCATTTCTTGCTTAGGTATTCCTTTGTGAAGAAGGTTTCTTCACTTTTGTTTAAGTTTCTGTAATTTCTTCCTTTTCTCTCAACTTTTATGGCTTCTGAGGCGTCTAGGGCCATTACTGTTGCGAGGTTTTTGGAGGAGTCTGTATCGGGTAGGTCGGTGGAGTGGTACAGTATGAGTGAGGAACTAATAGACTATGAGGCGGGTTGGGGGGCTGCTAATGTTCCTTCCAATGTGACCCCTTCAAAATTAGCTGAACTTAGACAAAAATATTGTATACCCCATTAAGTAGAGCTGCTCGTACCCAAGGCCCATGAGTGTGCATGATTCCCGAGGCCCGGGTGCGTAGCCTTTAGTGAATTCTTGTTCAAGGCTGGAGTGCGTCTGCTTCTGCACCCTTTCTTTAGGCCGGTGCTGAGGACCTTCATGTTGTCCCCCACCCAGATCCTACCAAAGGATGGAGCCAGTTGGTGGGAGCCTTCTTCCTATGGAAGGAGGTGTCATTGGGTGAGGACATGCCTTTGCATGTATTCCAGACCTTTTTCCACGCGAGGGTAGTTGGGAAGGATGATTCTTAGGGGTGGTATTACATCACTCCATGGGGAGCTCATTCCCCATTCGTAGTGGGACTCCCTACTTCCAATAAAAATTGGAAGGAGTCCTGGTTTTAGGTGAGGGGGAGGTGGCAAATGGTGGAGGGGGATACCGTTCCAGCTTGCATAGTACCGACCCAGTACTACGAAGTGCGTGAGTGTCTCGCCTTTCATAGCTTGCAATCTTCGATTGATCAATTGATCTAACCTACTCTTATTTTCCATTTATAGATTCTGGACCGCGTTACAAACTACACGAGGCGGAGTGGGAGGTAATAGAAGATATTTACAAACGATCATTGAAGCTTCGAAGCTTCGACCACCTCATTGACAGGAGCAGATACTTCTTGGACTTCGGACTGATGGCCTCCAAAGGTATCAGAATCTGTTACATCTCCTTTCTCCTTTGTAAGTGCCTAACTATTAAGAGTTATTTTGCAGATAAATTCGCAAAGAAGGAATACCCAACTCCAGACATGGCCACCACTCCCGCTGGTGCAAAGGCTCTAAAACCTTCTTCCTCTGGCGTCAAGCAAGTGAGGAACAAGCTTGAACGCCTCAGCAAGGCTCATGCTAAAAAGGGAGCTAAGGGGGATGCTCCTGAGAAGGCTGAGGTCCCCAAAAAGGGAAAGGGGAAGGCCGAAGAGCGCGAAATAGAGGAAACTTATGCACAGTAATGGAGCACCCCTGCAGTTTGGCACAATTGTTCCTCATTCCGCCAAGTAAGCTTCAGCGCCACATAAGCTTTTGGAGTCGGCAATGAAGGCAGTGAAGGTCGAGAAGGTAAGAAAGGCCAATGAAGAGGCTAAGAAGGAGGAGTCATCAGCCTCAGAGGCCTCTAAAAAATCCCAAACTCAGAGGACCCCAGGCAAGTCTGGGAGGTTTTTGGCCGGGAGGGACGACAAGATTGCCTCGGCGGTGATGGTGATGCTGCCGCCAGAAGTGAGGAGTGCCACTGAGAATTTTAATAAATTTTGGACAGAGAGGTGGGAAATGTACGTCTCCACCTATGACACATTGGACCTCATTGCCACTTTGGTAAGCCAGAGCGCTAGGGCTTTCGAGGTGGCTCTGGAATGTCATGAAGTGTTAGCTGACATTCAGTGAAGGACAAGGCCTTGGTGGACAAACTGGCAGATGCCGAAGCGGAACTGAAGAGGATGAAAACCGAGGCCAAAGCTAGGCGTGAAGAAGAAGAGGCGAAATTGAGTTCTGCCTTGGCTAAGATCGAAGCCCTAAAGAAAGAAGTGTACGAATCTTAATGTGAAGTGGCTTCCCTCACCAAGAAGGTGGAAGAAGGTGGAGACCTCAAACAACCACCAGAAGCTCACTGCTGAGGCTCTGGAGAAGGCCAACCTCGATCTAGCCGGATGTCAAGATGCAAACCAATTCATGGAGAGCCAGATCAAATATTATGTTGATGAGGCTAAGAGAGCAAAAACTGAGGCTTAACAGGCTGGCAAGGTGGCAGTGCAAAACTACATTGCCAATTTTCACTTGACTAACGAGTATCAAAGCTTCACGGCGTATTGGAGAAAATTCGCCTATGCCGAGGTGGTAGGAAGGGTTGAGAAGCTCTATCTAAGTCTCGATGCCTCTGAGCTTAGTGCTGAATTTATTGAAGAGGTACCTCAAACCCCTGCCGATGAAGCTATTGAAGATGAGGTTCTTCTTGAAGAGACCTCTGAACCGATGGCGACCAAAGCACCGGCCACCGAGGCATAGGCTCCTCCACCTCCTCAACAGTAGTTTTATGTTTATCTGAATTTTGTAATCTTACTAGCCTTGTGATGTACTTTTTATATCTTAATGAAAGTTTCTACACTATTTACAATTATGTCATTTTCTTCCAAGTAAACTGACCTCCACAATGCAATAACTAAGAAGAACTGCCTCGACGAATTGCAACTTAGGCTATTTCGAATTGAACTTAAACTTTAAACCTGATCGAACTTGAACTGAACGATGTACCTTTGAAATCGACTGGATTTAAACTGAATCTTGGACTTCAAAGAGATTTAACTATGTTAAACGAATTCTTGAAGGAATGAACCTTGGCATCATCAAGCAGTGGCGCCTGTTGTGTCCATTTACACAGATGATGGTTCATCCATACTAAAGCTTCTCCTTTAGTGTTCAGCCTCATCAAGGGAGGCATGTGATGTGTGCCTCGGAGTTCGAACGGGGTGATCCCTTTTGGGACTGGATCCTCTCCTCCGAAACTCCCACACTTCCTTACATGGAGGATGATTTATCCATGCAAAGGCTTCTCCCATGGCGTTCACCCTCGTCAAGGGAGGCATGTGATGTCTACCTCGGAGTCCGAAAGAGGTGATCCCTTTTGGGACTGGATCCTCTCCTACGAAGCTCCCACACTTCCTTACATGGAGGGTGATTTA
>CAIGRP010047156.1:0-29432 GCA_903798385.1 Fraxinus cuspidata
GGAGCAGACTACTGCCGCACGGTCCCTTTCTGTGTCAAGAAGAAAGGCACCCCGTGAAACCAGGTGTCCCCTTTAAGTATCTCAACACATGATGAGCTGCCTCTAAATGATGTTGTTTTGGTGACTCAAGAAATTGAATGTGCAGCATATGATAAATCAGGCCTTGTTATTGTCAAGTATAATATCTATCATACCAACCTTTAATACATGCTGGGATCTGCAACGGTTTCTCCTCCATCTCTGCTCAATTTAAAATTATGTGGCAAGGGACTCCTAGCTGGTTTGGCCCTAAGATAGCCAGCATCTGCTAATATTTCTAATGCATATTTTCTTTGACAATTAGATATGCCTTTGGAAGATCTTGCTAATTCGAGTCCTAGAAAATACTTTAGAACTCCCAAGTCCTTTAGTTTGAACTGATCATCTAGCTTCTTCTTGAACTGTTCAATAAATGATAAATCATTTCCTCTTATAACAATGTCGTCCACATAGATGAGAAGCACAGCAAAATAACATCCATTTTGTTTGCTGAACAGAGAGTAATCAGATTTTGATTGAATGAATCCTTGAGATAGAATGTAAGAAGTCAATTTGGCATTCCATTGTCGTGATGTTTGCTTAAGTCCATAAATGGACTTGTTCAGTTTGCAAACCAATATTTCTCCATTCTCCCCCTGCTGCTCATAACCTGATGGCATCAACATGTAAACTTCTTCATCTAGTTTGCCATGTAGAAAAGCATTATTAATGTCGAGTTGATGGAGATGCCACTGTTTTTGAGCAACATGTGAAAATGCTTCCTCATAATTTAGACCAGCTTGTTGTGTGAAGCCTTTAGCTACAAGCCCAGCCTTTTTCCTTTCTTCAGTTCCATCTGCTTTTAGTTTAACCTTGAACACCCATTTACAATCCACAGGCTTCTTATGCACAGGAAGTCTGACAACAGCCCAAGTGTTATTAGAAATAAGGGCTTGCAACTCTGTGTCCATTGCTTTACACGATTATGGATACTTAGAAGTTTCAGCAAAAGACTTAGGCTCATAGACAGTAGATAATGCCAGTGTGTACCTTCTTTGTGTTGGAGACAACAAATCATAGCCCAAACAATTTGATAAAGGATATTGTTTTCTAGATTCAGATCATTTTACCATGGAATCTGACTGAGAAAAAGGCACCTGAGACACCAAATTACAGTGATAATCTTAAAGATATGATGGGGTTCGTTTTGGCCTGCTAGACGCAAGGATTGGTACGATGGATGATGAGGAAGATGCTTCAGATGGATTAACTTCAGGTAAGTTTTCAACATTTGTAGAAGGAGGACAAGGTGCTTCAGATGGAATAAAGTCAGTCTGGAATTGATCAGAAGGAATAGGAGCAAAAACTGAGGTTGGGAGTGGTATGTCAGTAACTTGATGTGATGACACTGGAAAGAGGATCTGATCTTGTTGTGCCAAACCAGTGAAGGATGATAGGGATTTCAGAAAATTTGGATGATGAAAAGGAAAAATGGATTCATGAAAAGAAACACCCCATGAGATAAAAGTGGTAACATTTTGCAGATTATATAGTTTGTAAGCTTTCATGCCATAGGGATATCCAAGGAAAATGCAAGGCACAGCTCTTGGATCAAATTTTGTTCTGTTTCTTTTGAGAGTAGAGGCATAACAGAGGCAACCAAACACTTTAAGGTGAGTGTAAGATGGCTTGGTTTGGTAAAGTAGCTCAAGGAGATTTATTGTTGAGAACAGAGGTAGGAGTTTGATTAATGAGATGTGTGGTAGTAAGAATGCAATCCCCCCAAAATTTGTGATGTAAGTTGGCCTGGAACTTAATGGCTCGAGCTTTGTTGAGAATGTGTTGATGCTTTCGCTCAACAATACTATTTTGCTGTGGTGTTTCGACACAACTCAATTGGTGTATGATACCTTTGGATTGGTAAAAATCAGTCATAAGAAATTATGAGCCATTATCTGATCGAAGAACCTTTATATTGTACTGAAAGTGTGTTTTAATCAGATGGAAGAAAGCTTGGATGATGGACTTGGTTTGGGATTTGTCTCGCATCAGGTAAGTCTAAGTCATTTGAACACGTTGGAAGTTTTGGTCCCCAGATGTCTCAGTGAAGTAGCTCGAACACGTTGGAAGTTTTGGTTTCACCACTTGAAAAGGACAATCTGTGTTGTTTGGCCATAGGACTTCACAGTGTAAATGTTCATCGAAGATAATGGCAGGAACAGATTTATGCAAAAGAGACAATTTAGAGACATGAATATGTCCCAAACGGAAATGCCAAATATCAATATTTGATTTGAGATCAATATTGTTCATTGAAGTACAAGCAACAAGATCTTCTTTATTACATTTCAAAGATGAGACAGAGTTATTGTTGGAACTACGAAAGATAATGGAATTTGTCATAATTTGTTGAGAGTTGTGAAGGGATTGATCACTGCTTTGGTGTTCAGATTGCTGAAAATGATATAATCCATCTTCAAGCTTGCCTACCCCAATCGTCATCCATGTTAAAAGATCCTCAATAAAACAATAATGATGGATGAATAAGAAGAAACATTTGTGCTTAAGTATCAAATTGCTGGCAGATATTAGATTAAACTTGAAGCTTAGCACAACTAAAACATTTGTTAACACCAGAATATCAGACAACTTCACAGTCCCAGTGTGTGTGACAGCAGCATTATTACCATTAGGTAATTTTACAGAGGCATTTAATGTTGCAGTTATAGTGGTCAAATGCTTAAGGGAACAAACCATATGTTCTGAAACTCCTGTGTCTATAACCTATCTGTCTGTAATTGTAGATTCACTAGGACATGTACGATTACCTAAGAATGCAAATGCATCAAGTGTTGAAGAGGGGGGAGATATCACATTTTGAGGTTGATGATTGCAAATTGAGAGTTATTCTTGCAACTGTGGTGCTAACATAGCAAGGATTTGGTGACATTGATCTGGTGTAATGGTAAGATTAGAGAGAGAAGTGGCCACTTCTGACGTGTTACTATGAGAAGCCTGGCCAACAGCATTAATAACTGGACCTTTTTCTTTAGCAAGACTATGACCAGGAGGATAACCAATTAGCTTATAGCATTTTTCCTTGATGTGTCCAAGCATTCCACAATGGCTATATATAGGTCTTTTCCTTCTCTGTGATTGATTGAATGAGTTGGTTCGTTGACTACCAACAGAATTTGAAATCAGCTTACTAGCAAAGGCAGCTGCCTCAAAGCTTTGTTGCTTCTTAGCAACAACTTCATTTTGTCTCTCATCTTGCAGGACTAGAGCAAAGACTTTGTTGAGAGAAGGTATCGGATCCATCAACAATATTTGGCTCCTCACACTGGAAAATTTTTCATCCACTCCCATAAGAAACTGCATAGTCTGATCTTCATACTTATAATTAGCATTGTTAACATCTGGTCTATAATTGTCCAGATCTTCCCAAAGTCCCTCGAATCGATTGAAATAGGAGTTGACGGAACTATTCGATTGGAAATCGAAGCAATTTTCTTCTTAAGTTCATATATGCGAGGACCATTACTTTGGCTGTAGTGATCTCTGAGTTCAATCCAGATTTCCCTTGCAGTCCTTATGCATTACACTGGGATACAACTCCTTTGGAATGGAATTGGTGATCCATGAAGATACCACACGATTACATCTTCTCCAAGCGCTATAGAGAAGATCATCTGAAGATGGCTTTACAATTGATCCATCGATGAATCCTTCTTTATTTTTGACACTAAGTGCCATAACGATCGCATCCACATTACATAATTCTCCTATTGAGAGCATAACAGAGATGAGCTGTATTCCAGTATTGTCATCATAATGAAGATAATACTGGCTACTTGGATCACTAACCAATCGATTAACAAGAGAAGCTACATCTCTAGTCATCATTTCTCAAGCAGACAGATCAACTGGTGGATTTGTTTGATTAGATAGATTTTGAGCCTCTGTTTGAGTCGCCATCGCAGAGAAGCATCAGCGCTCTGATACCATGATAAGCTTGCTGCAAATAAATGTATGGATTGAGAATATGGAAATGTGGCGGGAAAGTTTGTATTTCATTCACACTGAAAATACACAAGCATCACCTATATATATACACAGACTCAGCTGAACGGAAATGTAACCAAATTTAACAGAACAAAGGATTGACAAGGACTTAAATACCCCTACACTAATACAACTCAATAAAACCCATAGATTAGGTTGCATGGCTTTCGGAAATTGTAATTAATTTCACAAATTTGATATTTAATTTGAAAATAATAATAATAATGATATTCAACATTGATTAAAAGTGTAGTCACTAGTTAATTTTTTTTGCAGTGTAAGAACTAAAGCCTTAAAACTATGTAAATTTTCTTGTCTGCTATCCTGTCTCTTTTCCCCAACATAATATAAACTTCCACTCAAGTAACTTGAAATAGTAGTTTTCACTTATTATCTAGGGAGAGTTCGATTGTTCATGTAACAAATATTTTTGGACATGAACATGATATCATCGACTTGGCAGGTAGCCCTATTTCTATTTCACGTGGTGAAGCTCAACAATCAGTATAACACAATAAATGACGATAGCATGGGTGTCGAACGCAGCTACGAGTGCAAGTTCTGCAAGCATGGCTTCAACAATGCTCAAGCTTTAGGTGGCCACATGAATATACATGTGCAGGAAAGAAAAAGCAAAGGCAAAGAAGAAACAACAAGAGGGTTCTTTTAGAGGAAATAAATCCAAAGAAGACCACTTGGCTTTCAGGTACTTTTTTCGAATTCCATTAAGCGAGCGGACACAATATTATACACCCATCGGGGCTTAGATGAGGGGTACATTAAGAAATCCTAGTTACCCGAAGGGCCAGTATTTGGTTGTTTGGATGCCAGAACATTTTGTTTTGGGTGATGGTCGGTTTGATGCAAGCCCGAGTCCAAGAACCTGCTCCCCAAAAATGGGAGATGGAGAAGGAAGAAATGGAAATGGGAAGGAAATGAACAAGATTTGAAGCTTCGTCTTGGACATGTCCAGTGATCAACTTTATTTACAGCAATAATGTTAAGAATGTGTACATAGAGTCAGTGTACTCAACAGCCAAAATATTGACTTAAATAATATGTATAAATCCAAAGGATGTAATATTTGTTGAAACGCTTAAGCTATTAAGTTTTGTCTTCAACATGTCCCTCACGTGCATATATACCTTCATCTTTTCATTGAAGGTATCTTCACAATATTTCAAAGTGGCGGTGGAAATAAAAATTGAGAAGCAAATAAAAAAATTTCTGGCATCACAGTGTACTATCAGTTATTGTAACACTTTTCAGAAAAACACAGCATATAATGAGGGACTTTCTAGTGAATGCATTACTAACATGAAGATCACCTCCCAAGGGCTCTACATTTTTTTAGGTCTTCCAGTTTGTGGGTCCCTCCTCTCTATTTCATTAGATAAATTCTTAGAAGTAAATGGATAGAATATACAAGACAGAGGAGGGAAAGTGTTTTGAAAATCATCCACGGAAGATGGTGGAACACAGCTCATACATATAGCCATACATTTGGTACAAATCAAAATGATTTCCAACAACTATTCTACCAACACTACTCTTCCATACTTGACTGAACATATGGATAGCTTGCAGCACCAACTTGCATAAATTATAAAATATAACTTAAACAACTATTCTACCTAACTCCACCCTTCCATGCTTAGCTGCACAATGGACAGTTACAACACCTAACTTGCTTGAATTATAATACATAACTTTAAACTAATATAAGTTACAAATAATATGTGAAACAAATGATAACAAAAATATTTTGGTTGACAACAAAAGTGTCACATATCACACGGTTCATCATAAATAAATAAAAGTATAGTATCATTGTAGATTGAATGGAGAGAGAGAGTGAATGGAGCACATCTTAGTAAGTAAAGAGAAGGTGATGTGCGATTCAGTGAGCGGCTAGTATTTAAATTACATATGATGTGTTGGGAATATTTAAACCCAAATATGCACAATTAAAACGGGAAAAACCAACAAGTCACTTATTTACTGTCTCTATATGATTAAGGTTATTAATCTAATTAAAACCTAAGTATCAATCATAAACATGCTAAATTAAAAGAAACAAAGTAAATAACACCAATAATTCATGACAGAGGAAAACCCCTTGAAAAACTCTTTACTTTCGGGCAAACCTTGTCAAAACAATTCACTAGAAAATTGAACTTACAATTGATCCAGATAGTGCTAAACCTTAGCTGACTTTAACCACCAAATTTGTAAATTAACGAAAAGCCTATTCGATTGTGCAATCTGCACTTTCCATAATTTTGGACTACTTTTCTCACCTCTAGATTACCAAGAATGAACTCATTCCGAAGTGCTAAAACTCCAAGTGTCTCTTCTCCAAATTTCAGAACTCCAAAGGCATATAGATAAAAGTATGGTTTTGGTGTTTAATCTTTATATCTTTCTATATTTTGATATGTGGCTAAGGTAAGAAAATATTGGAATATGTAATTGATCTTCAAATGATAATCTCTTGACTAAATACAGGACTCAACAAATAATAATAAATATAAGAGAGGAATTATAAAGAATTGATCTTGGGATTGAATCAAGAAATCAAGGGAATGTGATTTGGATCTTAACAATGTGATATCTGACAGAAAATAGAAGATTTAAAATATGAATTGTATTGATTTACTATCATTACAAGATTTATATAGCTGAACTCAATCAACAAAATAAGGAAAGTTACAAAAAATAAAAGATACATAAAAATCAAATACCTAAGAATCTGGGATTGCAATAACTATCCTAAAAATAAACAATTATAAAGATTCCATAATATTACATAGCTGTACAGAATTTTCCTAGCTAAGGAAAATTATATTTTCCACACTCCCCCTCAAGCTGGTGAGTGGATATCTTCCATTCCCAACTTGCTAACTATTCCTTGAAAAACCGAACTAGATAATTATTTGGTTAGTATGTCTGCCAGTTGACAACTATTCGAAATAAACGGTGTACAAATCAGACAACTATCCAGCTTTTCCTTTATAAAATGTCTATCAACTACAATGTGCATGTTGCACTGGATTATGTGTAATATTAATGGCTGATTTGTTGTCACAATAGGAGCCTCATATATCCCTTCATTCAATCTTCAGATCTTCTAGGATTATCTTTAGCCATAATAGCTCACATATCCCAAGTGTCATTGATCTAAACTCAGCTTCCGCACTAGATCTAGTAACACCGATTAGCTTTTTACTCATCCAAGTCACAATATTCCCTCCAAGTAGAGTACAATAGCCCGATGTTGACCTTCTATCAACCATAGATCCCGCATAATTTGTATCTGTGTAGGCTTCGAGAGTTAGTCCTCCTCCTTTATTAAATAACACCCCTTTTCTCGGTTTACCTTTAAATACTGTAGAATTCAATATACAATTTTGAGATGTAACTTCTTAGGATTGTGCATGAATTGGCTTACAACACTCACTGCATAAGCCATATTGGGTCTGGTATGTGACGGGTAAATCAATCTTCCCACGAGCCTTTGATAGGAGCTTTTATCTACTACTACATCTCCTAGATCATCATTAAGTCTGTGATTGTACTCTATGGGTGTTTTTGCCGGCTAACATCATAGCTTGCCTGTTTCTTTTAATAAATCTGTTACATATTTTTGTTGTGATATAAAGATCCCTTGTTGAGAATAAGCTACTTCAATGCTGAGAAAATACTTTAGCTTGCCTAATTCTTTGATCTCAAACTCCTTCATCAACCTGATCTTCAAGCTCTCCATTCCATTTAAATCATCTCCTATCACTATAATATCATCTACATAGACTAACAATGCAGTCACTTTCCCTTATGTTGAGTGTTTTACAAACAAAGTATGATCACCTTGGCTTTGCTTGTATCCCATGCTAAGCATCACATTGGTAAATCTTCCAAACCAAGCTCGTGGATATTGCTTTAATCCGTACAAAGCTTTCTTCAATTTGCACACCATATTCTCTTCTTTACTAAAGTTAAATCCCGGTGGAATCTCCATAAAAATTTCTTCCACAAGATCACCATGTAAGAAAGCATTTTTTACATCAAACTGTTGCAATTTTCCATCCAAAATTAGCAGCCATTGACAACAATATTCTCACTGTATTCATCTTAGCAACTGGAGCAAATGTTTCAAGATAGTCTATACCATAGGTCTGAGTATAACCTTTGGCAACTAATCTTGCTTTATACCTTTTTAGAGAGCCATCTGACCTGTATTTAACAACAAAAACCCATCTACATCCAACCAGTTTCTTCCCTTTAGGTAGCTCAACCAAGTCCCATGTTTTGTTATTTTCAAGAGTTTCCATCTCAACCTTCATGGCATTCTTCCAGTTATCATTCCTTAATGCCACTGATAAAGTCTTGGGAATAGATACTATGTTTAAGCTAAGAAAAGATTTGTGGTTTTGAGATAAATTCCTATATGACATGAACAAGTACAGAGGATGTTGGGTACATGCTCTAGTTCCTTTTATGATGGCTATAGAAATATCATAATCATTTTGTTCAATAACCTCCGTAGTTTTATTACTAGGAGAGATTGGATTAGCCATTACCTCAAGAGGATGAGATTCCGGTGACTGGACTTGCATAGATTGAGTGATTGGTGCCTTCTTCTCTGTATAAGTCAACAATGGATAAGTAGAGCCTTGAGTATATTTCTCATTCACCATCTCTTGTGACTTGGGCATATAAGGTTCTATTTGTGGTTCAGTGATTAATTGAGTGTTTGGATGAGTGACTAAAGGATTTGGATATGTTTCGATTAGAAACTCAAGAAGAAATAAGTCTATGTCCTTATCTTCTTTGAATAAAGTCTCCCCCTGATGATAAGGACCAAGAAAATATTTTTCTATTTCGATGAACGTAACATCTGTAAATAACATAGGTTTTTCTTGTTGGAGGATGATAACACTTATAACCCTTTTGAGTAGATGAATACCCAATAAAGAAACATTTAAGAGCTCGTGGATCAAGTTTTCCCCTATTTTGTGCATTTACATGAACTTAGGCCATACAACCCAATACTTTTAGAATAAGATTACTTGAGATATTAAAGTCAGGAAAGAACTTCTCAAGAATTTCCATAGGACTTTTAAAATCAAGAACTCTCGTTGGCAACCTATTGAAAAGATGAGCAGCGGTTAAAACATCCCCAATATTGTTTTGGAACATTTTTTTGAAATAGTAAGGCCATAGTCATAGCTAGGAGATGACCATTCTTTTGTTCAGCCACTCCATTTTGTTGGGGTGTATTGACACGAGAGGATTCATGTATTATTCCCTGTTTTTGGAAATAAGGAGATAGGAGTTGATTGAAATAGTCTTTAGCATTGTCAGATCGAAATATTTTAATTTCAACACCAAATTGAGTTTTGATCATATTGTAAAAAATTGGAAACGCTGAGCTCACATTTGATTTATTTTTCCTGAAAAAAGATCCAAGACACACGCGTACAGTCATCAATAAATGAAACAAACCACCGAGCCCTAAAAATGTTAGCAACAGTAGAAGGCCCCCATATATCACTATGAATGAGAGTAAATGGAACATTTGTTCTTTTATTGCTAATTGGAAAAGAAACACGTTTGTGCTTTGCTAGTTCACACACATCACAATGAAAACTTTCAACAAATAATCCTTTAAACAATAAAGGAGACATATGTTCAAGAGTACTAAATAACGGGTGACCAAGACGAAGATGATGAGGCCAAATTTTGTCTTTATTAGATTTAAATAACTTGGAAAGAAATGATAAAAGGTGAAGAACCCATAGCTCTAGCTTATCCATTTGATTCTTCAAGGTGAGACCATCTATCTCTCTAAAATGTCCAATCATCATCCTCGTTCCCTGTTCCTGGAAAACACAATGATCAGGATAACAAATCACACGACAATTAGAATATTTGGTAAGTTTTTGGATGGATACTAGATTGGTGTATAATTTCGAAACAAGAAGAACATTCCTAAGGGTAAGAGAGTTATTAATAAGAATATCTCCCTGACCAGCTACTGTTGTTACGAAACCATCTGCTATGGTTATTTTTTTTATTACTAGGAAACTGGATATATGAGATGAATTTTTTTGAAGAGCAAGTCAAATGATCTATAGCACCTGAGTCAATGACCCAAGCATTGGAAAAGACTTTATTCGAGACATTAAAAGCATGAGATGTAGAAGATATACTTGAGAATGCCAAAGAACAGGTGCCTGTGGTAGATGGTTTTTCTAATGTATCTAATAGATTTTTTAACTTCTCAATTTCTTCACGATTGAATTATGTGGACAGACTCTCAGTTTCCTGTGTTTTTGCCATATACACCTGCTTCTATTCACCACGATCAGACCAATTTTGAGTAGGATTGTGAGACTTGCCATGAAGCTTCCAGCATTTGTCCCTTTTATGGCCTGGATTCTGGCAATAATTGCACCATAGAGCCTCTTTGTTTGATGATCACATAAAATCTCCTTGTTTATTGTTTTCACCAGCATGTTGTTTCATACTAGAATGCTTCATGTTAGTGTTTTTAGATACCAAAATTGAACTATCCACTCTAAGTATATCAACCATAACTTGTCTTCTTCATTCTTCTGCGAGGACTATTGCAATAGCCTCATTTAATGATGGCAAGTCTTATTTTCCAAGTATTTGTACCCTTACTGCATCAAATTCAATATTTAATCCGGAAAGAAAATCATAAATTCTATCTTTTTCAACAAACCTCTTAAGAACAACTGCATCTTCACTGCATTTCATCTAGATACATTGATAGTGATCCATCTCATGCCATAAACCTTTTAAAATGTTTGAATATTCGGTAATTGATCAATCTCCCTGCTTGGTGGAAGTAACCTTGGTTTTGATTGCATAGATTTGTGCAGCGTCACGTACCTTAGAGTATGTCTGTCTCACAGCCTCCCATATATCGTTAAGTGTGTCCAAAAACATGCATGTGTCGCCAAAACCAGGACGTCACCATTGAGTCGTGTTCATCCCAAGCATCGAAGTTTGGATCCCCCTTTTTAGGCCCAATGCCAGGTAGATGACTTAGTTTGCCTCTTCTCTTCAAAGAGGTACAAACTAGTTGCGACCATTTCGGATAATTCTTCCCTTTCAACTTGTAGGCTGCTTGAATGTTTTGCAATTCTCCTGTTGATTAAGGATTATTGCTTTCAAGTACTGTAGTCTTTGAAGGATTGCTGGTTGCTGAAGTGTTTGTCATTATTCCATAATATTACATAGCTGTACAGAATTTTTCTAACTTAGGAAATTTATATTTCCACAATATCTAATATAAAATAATGATTCAACATGCGTGAGACGGACCTATGGTTGTAAATTTGTAATAGATAGTGTTAGAGGTGAAATACGATTGAAAAACTATGTACAAATTGAATCAGGATTCTTCTCGAAACGAATTGCTGCTCGAGCACTGAAGAGTGACAAGCAAACGGCAAGCCCCTGCTCTGAACTGGCTCCAAGAAACGGCGATTGGCAGACACTAAGTGCCAATGCCCCTGCTTTGAGTGCTTGAGCGCGTCTCGTACGACCTCGAGCAGTCGTCTTTCCGTTTCTTGATCTTCTTGAATGTCTAAACAACCTATACCAATTCCCAAACTAACTTCAAACCAATATCTTGTCAACTTATGTCCTGAAACATATGAAATGAACAATACCACGTGAAAAGTAAGAGAAAACTGACAATAAAACAAATATAATTTAGTCATATAAAACAACGCAAATAAAATATTTTTAACACCAAAATATGTAATACTACGTGTATCAATGACTTAGAAACAAAATATAAAATATCAAGAATATCAATATTGACAAAATATTAAACACAATATCAATATTAAAACTCCATTCAAAAATCAATCAAAAATATCTATGACTTTCTCTAAATCAAATAAAAAAAACTGCTACTACTCCCCCTCACTCATATACTACTCAACTCCCCGAAATGTGAAATAAAATGCTACTCTTCCTCATTTTGACACAAATAACAAAGGGAAACAAGAAATTTAATCATGAATAACATAAAGAGGAAAGAGAGAAAAAAAATATTCACATGCACAAACTAGGCAAAAATTATGCAAAACACGTGATGGGAGAATAAAATATTTCCTTTTACTTTTTCTTTTGAGATGACTTTTTTCATGAATTTTTAACTTTAACATCATGAAATTAAATGCTTATATATGTATAATTCATAAACAATGATTTTTTTTCCCACATAACTCATTTTAAACATATAATGAAGTAAATTGAATAAGCTACCCATGTGTGAAAAGTATTATTAAACTCATGTTAGCAAAACTCAAAACCTTATATTGGTGAGAAAGGACATGTAAAGAAATTACCGATGAATCAATATATTCCTCAATTTATAAAAGTCAAACATAGTACTATTAGGACATTTTAATCAAAAAGGCTCATATTTAATTTTGTATAATTTTTTTCTTTCTCCACTATTTTTGAGCATATATGATAATTTTTCGTTTCATTTTATGTGCAGACTTTTTTTCATTATGCTTTCTATATGATCATGTAATGAACTTTAGACCGATAACTCCCAAATCGGATAATTATAGGGCACCAAGTTTAAGATATCTAGCAAGCTTAATTACTCAAGTCATAAAGGTTCAAAGAAAAATATAAGATTTATCATAATTTTGTTATGAAATTCAAATATTTTGAAGCTCATTGCAATTTTTCTTTTAATAGGAAATATACTTAGAGTTTAGGTCAACTAATTAAAGGTCATTCAATATTCAAAGTCAACTTACTACACGAATGATCGTTATTCCAAATCTCACATACGCGATCAAAACCCACTCACAAGAGCTAAATGTATAGTACAGTTGATAATTGGAATAACCTATACCAAGTATTCCAAATAAGTTCTATACTAACTTAACGAAAAATTTATTCACATTCATCAATTTTTCTAGTACTTGATCACAAAATAACATGTCTTATCAATTTCCATTCATTAAAAATTCTTTTCCTTTTTCCTTTTTTTTTCTTTTCATATTTTCGAATTTTTATTTTTCATTTAAAACATGATAATGCAAATAAATAAATAAAGTGCATGCATGGATGTGTAAATACGATGAATAATGCGATGCATGCATTAAATGCCAAATCAATGAGGCATATAGAGACTCTTACCATAAAGAGCAACGCAAGCAATGCCGCAATCAATATCATCACTTTGACATGTGAGTTGACCATTTTTAATCCAAATCTTCTTAGAAAAACATGTAATCTTATTCAATTGTGTCGTCAATTCAGTTAAATGACTCTCTTTATTAATCAAGAATCTAACATGAGTAGTTAGATCTTGTTTGTTGTTCCTAATCAAGGGCTTACAACACTTAGGTCTTATGTGACCTAAAATATCATAGTTATAAAATGTGGAAATGAACGTATGACCAACTTTAGGTTGAGGAATTTATGTTGCGTAGTTACTCTAGGTCTTGGGGCAATTACTCTCATAGACTTAATAGAGGCAGGTACAATCTTGGTTATTTTTTTTTAATAAGAGAAAGTGGTCTCAAAATTAGTTTCATTAAAGCCTAAACCTCTCCTATTCCCAACCCAATTGGTTTTTATAATCCTATCATGGTGTCAATTTTCTTAGACACATTAGAAGAAAAAGATTGAAGTTGGGCACTAGATTTCTCAAGATCGCTGGTAAGAGTTTTAAATTTAACTTCTAATGACTATTTTCAACCCTTAACTTATTCAATCCTTCAGTAAACTCCTCAAGTTTTACTTCTAAACTCTCATTTCCTAACTAAAGTTTGATATGATTTCTTAGAGGCAAAAATATTCAACTTTTTCAACGAAAGGCACTCTTCAAACAATTTATCAAAAGCCTCATAAATGTCACACCTTTTGACTCTTCCTATGAATGGTCGAGTTTCGTTATGTTCTCGCATAACTCACTATTAACCACATAAATTCTCAATTTAATTATCGGAGCTAGACTCATCATCAGTTAGAGTAGCACTCATATCCTTACCTAGGATTTTCTTATAACTTGGGAACTCAAATTTAACATAACCAAAACCTTGGCATTTATGACTTCATACATACCCTTCCAAGCATCTCTAGCATCACTCTTCTCTCTTTTATCTTTCTTAGATGTAATATATTCACCTTTAAACTTATCAAGAAGTCACTTATTGCTCTTAAATAAATTTTTAAATTTCTTAACAAAGCAGGCAAGCTCCTCATCTTTAGGTTTGTCATCATCAGTGGTGTCACAATCTGTTTCCCCAACAGTTTTGAAGGTTAAAGGCTTGTTCTTCTGAGACTAAGGTAGGCTAAGTTCATATGTTTGGAGAGATCATACAAGTTCATCTATCTTGATGGCATCTAGGTTTTTGCTTTCCTCACTAGCAATAACCTTAGGTCTAAACCTCTGAGGTGGAGATCTTATAACCTTTCTCACAATCTTAGATTCAAGGACTCACTCACCTAGGTTGAAAATAAAGTTGATTATGTCATTTAATTTAGTATAGAAATCATCAAAAGATTCATCATCAATTTAACCTTTTTGTACACTAACCAAAACTTGCTCATCCATAGACTTAAGAAATATTCCCATTCTAACCTTTGAGTATGCGTACTTACTACCGTCAAAGTATGGAGGAACGGAAAGTGATTGATTTATCTAGACAAATAGGGTCAAGAAACCTAATTAAGCTCTGATACCACTTGTTTGGAATATTTAGACCCAAATATGTAGAATTAAACAATAATAGCAATAAGTCACTTATTTATTGTCTCTAGAAAATTAAGGTTATTCAAATTAAAACCTAGTATCAACCATAAACTTGTAAAATTAAAAGCAATAAAGTAAATAACACCAAGAATTGATGACAAATGAAAACCCCTTGAATAACTCATCACATGAATCAAAAAGCTCAGAGCAAACATTGTCAAAACGATTCACTAAAACAAAAAAAAAAAAAAAAACTTACAAATTGGTCCAGACACTACTAAACCATAGCTGACTTTGACCACCAAAAAAAAAAAAAAAGAAAAGAAACTCTTCAATTGAGTGATCAGCACTTTCCAGAACTATGGGCTGCTTTTCTCTCCTATAGATCACCAAGAACGAACTCATTTCGAAGTGCTGGAACTCCAAGCCCTCTTGTCCAAACTTAAAAAATCTAAAGGCTTATAGATGAAGGTAAGGTTTTTGGTGTTTAATCTTTACATCTTTCTGTATTTTGATCAATGGCTGAGGTAAGAGAATGTTGAAATATGTAATTTCAATATGATCTTTCAAAGGATAATCTCTTGATTAAATATTAGGCTCAACCAATAATAAATATTTGGGAACAATTTTAAAGAATTGATCTTGGGAATGTATTTTGGATCATCAACAATCTGATCACTAATATAAAATAATAATTCAACACAATTTGGAATGGACCTATGGTTGTATATTTATAATGGTAGTGTTTAGTGTGGAATAGGATTGGAAAATTGTGTAAAAAATGAATCGGTATTATTCTCAGAACGAACTGTCGCTCGAGTGCTGAACTGGCACCAAGCTAACAGCAAGCCCACCTATGGAGTGGGTGGTTGGCGGACAACAAGGGCCATAAGCCTTGTTCTGAGTGCTTGAGCGCACCTCGCGTGGCCAGGGAGTGGTCGTCTTCCCATTTCTTGATCTTCTTAAATGTCTCCTTCTCTTTTTAGGACTCCACCAGCCTCGACTCTTTTAACTTTAATTATAACTCAAAACCTCGTTATTTTAGACACAGGAATGTACAATTGCAATTAGGACTTAACTTAATGAAGTCTGTAAACTTCTTTCCTTAGTATAATAATTCAATTTGGTGATAAATTCTACAACTTTGGTAGCACAAGAAAGCAGGCAAGGACTCAATTTTTCAGAACTTCTACATATTGTGCACAATTTGGTATTGCAAACTTGCATTGCATGAAGTTTGCTTGGTATGTTAGAAAATGGGTTGTAGATCGCCCATGTGGGATGATCCGACCCGCAAGATATTAAAAATATAATGGAAGGAATGATTTGAACTTTGAAGTTCGAATTCAAAGCCTTTAATTTCCTTCAACCTCCCATAATCACTTTATAGATGTTGTAACAACTCAGGAGGAAAAAGATGTCAAAAAATGGCGAAGAATTCATCTGTAAAAGTACACAAAAGTGGTAAGGCCTATATTCATAGTTTTGGCTAGAAAACTCACAAAACTTGTCACTTAGATTGTGAGTAATGGACTCCTTACATTCCAATTGATTTCTGGACAATTGGAGTGATTAAAATACAGATATAGAGTGTGTTTATTTCTTGATTTTTGAAGCATGAGAATGCAAGTAATTCAACCATTAAAGATCTTGAGAATTCCTTCTTTGCAAGTAAGATTTCAAGGCCTGAAATTAAGTTATGACACATTACGAATTCTTTAATTGGTATCAGAATGCCTTTACATGGCTCAATTGTGTTGTCAACCATGTATGTTCAAGTATACAATCTTATGTGATTTTTAATGGAGTCTTTTGATATATGTTTCTAAAAATAATGAAAATTGGGAATTATATATCTCATATACAATGATGTTCATATGCAAAATTTCATCAATTTCGCCTTTGTATGTAGGAGACAATTGAAACTCTCGTTGAGTTCACATAATCTTTGAAAATATTACATTATTTTCGTCGATTGTCATTATGCATAACTCATATGGCTAGAAAGATAATTTCATAAGATTTTTAATGGTGTTAAATTTGGCCTTGAAACCAAAGAGATTTGAGCATTGGAAGTTTAGGTTGAATTTTATGATTTCTCAAAAAATTAGGAAAAGTGAGGAAGATGAATAGTAATTTTTCCCCTCACTCTACGTCCTTTTTTTTGTTATACCAAACATTAGAAATTTGTGAATTCTGATCATACGGATAAACTCAGAACATCAAAATTTGATGAACATCAGAACAAGAAACTGAAATACGCATATAAGACGGCACATATAGATCGCGCGCCGTCCGGTTAGAGTGGGCGATTCGTGTGGTGTAATAGTTATTTAAAAAAGCTGCAGAATCAATCCTTCCGCGCGTGAGGGTATGTGAAGGGCTGTTTGCAACTTTGTCAATTGAATATTAGTACTTGGAATATTCAAGATTTTGCAGTGTGTGAAAGTTATATTTTTTGATAGTTTACGACCTCTTTGCAGTGTGTGAAAGTTATATTTTTGATAGTTTAAAATATGTTTAACGTATTTAATGTTCAAAATGCATTTCAAAATTTGTGAAAATTATTTTCTGACGTGATTAAAATTTTGAAGATTTTACATTGAATCGAAAATATTTATTTAGGGGTTATGTTGCATAGTGGGAGTTTTCAAAATATTCTGGTACAATGATTATTGGGTTTATTCTTTAATACATTTTTTGAAAGTATTTTTGTTTCATCATTTTGTCAACAGTAGTTTTAAATTGAATTTGAATCGGAAAAATATGTTTTTAGTGTTCAATTATTTCTGCTTTTAAATAACTGAGTCTCCTCGCGTTCTTGAACGAAGGATGTCTTGATGTGATTGTGTGATCGATTATGACACGTTCCCATTTTTCAAGCTTATTACGATATGGCTAAGTTCATGCAAACTTTTAGCATTTGGAGAGAAAAGAGTCATAGTACTATGGTACAGAATGTGTTGAAAAGCTGCTTGGTTTTAAAAATTACAAAATTTATCTCGAACAAAACCTAGTAGAATACATGAAGCGTCTAGAAAATAGTGTGATACTATATTTTTGGAAATACTTAAAGTAATAATAAGAATGTGAGCCTTCTAATATTCACTTCCCATTTGTTGGGATCATGTTGTAATAAAGATTAGGTGATGTTAAGAACATATGTAATAAAACTTGATAGATGCGAGATTTATACTTTGGTTCTGTTTGAAATTGTTTCAAAAAGAATTAATTCGTCATATAATGTTAGAGGTGATATTTGGGTAACTGTACATGTTTATACTATTATCGTATATTATCAAACTACCTTATTTAATTACATGATATCCGTTAAATTATCTATTATCTTAAATCCTAAAGTTGGTATAATTAATGAGATTCTTACTTAGACTTATTGATCATTAATTGAATGGTAGATCCTTATGGATGATGATTGTAAACTTAGTAAACTTTCGACTTTACGCCTAATGTTGGGCTATTGTATATATTAATTTGCATAAAAGCAAAATAACATGTGCATCATAAATGGGCACAGATGAAGAATATCGTTCTCTCTAAAATCTAATAGTTCATAGCATAAAAATCTATGATTGCTTTACCTTATTGAAGTGATTGTAAGTGTTATGCCCTAAATCCAATCGATTTTGGACATAAACATTTTTTATATATAATTGATGCATTTTATTTATGGCAGATATATTATTTAATTGAACTAATATTTTAATAAATTAAATAATAGAATCTATAGATTTAAATTCTTCGTAATTTGTTAATCACAAAGAGTTATGATTGTGAGATACAAATTACATATGACTGGCTCTTAAATCATTTGTGGTAGTATGTAATAATTTGATACGAGTGTCGTTATTACGGATAGACCATCACATATGATATTTCTTATTTGTGAAGTTAGTAACTAATCTCAAAAGTTAAAGTGTGGTGACACTTAAATGAACACGTGAATGTTTTGTTATAGAACAAGACATTAAAGACCCACCGGAGAGATTCCACATGGATAACTATCCGAGTGTCAATAGTTAATCTTTAATATTCGGCAGCAATGAAATGGGACATTTGACTTGAGGTTATCATTGTGCTTTATATGAGCACGACTACTTTGGTGATATTGGATGCTGCTCTACTAAGGGTCACTAATACGGCATCGTCCGGGTATATCAAGAATCATATGAAGGTTGTGAATGATCAATAGGAGATTCATCACTATTAGATAATAAGACATTGTGAACTACATTTCATTCAGTTAAGTTGATAACGAAATCATTGGTCAATGTGCGCTCATAAGTAGAAAAAGAGTTTTTGACTTATATTGATTTAGAAGTGAGATAAAAGATATGATTAATAATCGAGATTGACACACATCCACAACACATAATTGATTGGATCATATAGACGAATGAATTATAGTTTCAAGGTAAGCGAATAAGTTTTATTTTGTCATACCACATAGCATTTTTGTCACATGTATTACCCTTACACATTACTAAATGTCAATCTGGAACGAAGAATGTGAATGGGTGATAAATTAAAAGTGATATTTTAATTTATTGATTTTGATTATATAAAAAATAATCATTCATGTCATTAGTTATCGTGCTCGAAAATCTAATGGGTTATACACAAAAAGAGAACTAGAAGAATGAAATCAATTAATTAATTAACAAGTATTGAACAATTAATTAATTGGGTTACATCAATAGATCAGAATTGATTTAATTAATTTGTTGACCAAATTTAATTAATGGATTAATTAAATATTAGACCAGGTTAAATTTAAGAAACGGGCCAAGCCCACTTTGACTTTTATGAATATGCTGGTAGAGTTTGAAAAATTACAACACGACACAATTATACTCTTACTAGTACAAGAAAAGAGACTCTAATTCCCTAATTCTTGTTCTCTGTGTGGATTATATTGGAGGCTGAACAATAAGACAACTGTGGATTACAAATCAGAATTGTTTTTTGAGGAATTTATCAAAGATATAATTTTCTATCAGACTTTCTATCTAAATACAAAGCAAATCTTTAGTGAGAATTGAAATTATTTTTATTTGCCCCTGTACGTGATTAAGTAAATTATCAATAGTAGTGTCAGAACCTACTTTGTGCTTGTTAGAAGTGTTTTGAATCTTTATGAACAATCAATTGTTGATTGTTTATTTTCATGTTTCTAACTTTTAAAGAAAAATTATTTTCATCTTCTAAAATCTATTTTTGAATGGAAACTAATTTTTTTGGTCAGAAACAAAGATTGAGATGAGGTCAGGGATGCATCGCAGGCAGCAACACCGCCACGAACCCCCGACAGTGGTGCAAGTTGTATAGGAAGGGAGATAGCACGCTGCTGAGTACAAGGCATCGCAATGTCGCGTGCTGCTACTAGTAAAGAGAACTACGTTCGAGTTGCTGCAGCGACAACGATGTACCGCACGTCTCCAAAGTGACACCAACTATCTTTAACCATGGTTTAGGGTTTTCGTTCCAAGTAAGAATGGAAGCGGCGGCCTCTTAAGCAATTTGTGAAATTGTAGGTCCTTGTCAATAATATTAAACCAGAGATCCAAATGCAAAAATTTAAACGAGGGTTGATCTGTAGATTTTGAAGTCGAAAGGGTTTCCCTATTAATATTAAATGTGTCAAGTTGCAAATTTTAAAAAGTGTTTGAATTTGAATATTAAAGAATTTTCAAATGGGTCATTACCTAAATTTGAATCTTGACAAAAATTTCAACTTTGACCCGTTTAAAATTATATTTTAAAAGTGAAGACTTTTTATATTATAGCTAAAATAATATTTTAATTTGAATATTAAAATTTGACCCTAAACTAATTTTTATTTTATTTAGGAGTTTTATCCTAAATTAAAATATTACTTAAATTAGAATTGAACTCTAATTAGATATTTAATTAGAATTTCATTTTAATTAAATTATATCACCCTAATATATTTTTGGAGTTAAAGTTGGACTCTAATTTATTATTTAATTAAATAAAGGCAAATTAATTGATTAATTAATTATTTAATTGTTTCGATCCTTTTGTTTAAAATATTTTAGATGACCTTAATTGTAAGAAATTTGAAATATATTTGCATACGATATTATATATTATATAGTAATGCATTTATGTGATGAACGTATAATTTGTGGATGATTATGTACTCGATCATGTGGATGTATTGAATGATTTGTTTAATTCTTGTTGTTTTATGGGTCAGCGAACTCTTATCTATTTTACGCATGTGAGTGTTGTAATTATTATGGCCTTGCGTGTCCAATTATTTAGACATGCGTACCAACTAGTATAAGATACATGTTGCAGGTAATTAACGATGCAAGAAGACAAGAATACCATAAAGATATAGCATTATAATTCAATGTTATAATTCAATGTTATGTCCCATATGAACTGATCAACTAGTCTATCTTTAGGTTCGAGAAGACTAGATAGAATTAATTCATAATCATCCATACTATTAGATGTATAATAAAATATATATAATTATTATAATGAGACTTTTGCATGATAAATATCTCGCTAAAATCTTAAGATTTATATTTGCATTCCATCCTTATAGTGAAAAATTAGAGTTCTCAATTGATTTCAGCTTGTTGAGTACGCTCAAAGCTGGTCTATTATGGACATATTTGATAATATGAAATATTGGATTTTTTTAATGATGGGTTTCACTTAAATAAACTTAACATTTTGTTGAGTACACTCAAATAGATAAATTCTAGAGACGTGTTAAGCTAACATATAAGATATGTGAAGACAAGTAGTTGTCACTTAATGATATAGGAGTTGCTTGGAGATACAATTGATAATAGCATCTACCCAAATTTTATTAAGGCTTATTAAGTACACTCAAGATCTTAATATAATAAATGGGATCCCGACTCACTTGGAGTCAAGTATAAATTCCATAAATTTATGTGAGAGTGTCATAAATTTGAGTTAAACGGTGGGAACATAATTAATTTATTAAAAGACCATGTTAAATTCTATTAATGCATTTTATATATTATTATTTTTGTTTTTCGTCATTTATGTTTATTAAATTATGAGTAACCATATGTATTTGAAAGACATACTAGATGACAATAACCAAAACAAATTTTCTTGACTGGTACCACATTCTAAGAATTGTTCTCAGGTATGAGAAAATTGGTTATACCCTCCAATAACCCTTTTTAGAGACATCTATTGATGACTCAACTAAGGAAGAGGTGGCTACAATAATAAACACAGTGATGATGATGATAATGCAACATATGTGATGCTTGGAGCTATGTCACACGTGTTATAAAAGCAACATGAGGGTATAAATGCTAATATATTGATTTTTCATCTCAAGGAGTTGAATGATGAATAATCACGTATGGAAATATATGAGATTTCCTAACTATACCATTGAAAAATGGCGGAAGGATCTCTAATCAGTGTTCATGTACTGAAAACAATTGATTTTGTTGAGAAGTTCTCTCAATTAGGTTCAGTCATGGACGAAGTATTGACTTAGTTCTGCAATCTATGCTAGAGAGTTATTCACAACTAATTATGAATTTTAATATGAACGTATTCGAGCGCACACTTTCTAAGTTGTTGAACATGCTTAAAACTGTTAAGTCCAATATAAAATTTAGTAGTGGGCAATTCATTGATTCTTCTAAGGGTACAAAAAAGAAGTCCAAAAGGGCTTTGGCAAAGTATCTAAGATGGCTAAACAGTTAAAGCAAATAACGATATTATCAAGTCTGATGATCCTTAATATCAATGTGGAATGAAAGGTCATTAGGAGAAAAATTGCAAGGCTTATGTTTACTTCATTATTTTCTTGGGTATTAAATACCATATATGGATCTCACATTTATATAAATATGTAGAAAATAAATATAAGTAGATCACTACAAAAGGGAGAAATTGAACTGCAAGTTGAAAATGAGCAAGGGTTGCTACAATTGCCTGTAGCAGCATACTTTTTGCCATAGCCTTCAGGCTTAATATTAGAATTAGAGAAATATTATTTTGTTCATACCATTACCAAGAACATTATTTAAATTTTATGTTTGGACATGAATTATTTTAATATGAAGGACAATTGTTTTTCATTTCATCTTGATAAGATCTTAATGGTTATGGTAAATTTCAAAATGATATTTGTACTCTAAATACTGAGTATTCTATAATGAGTATAGAAATTGAAGACATAAAAGTGATATTCTGAATAACGCCTATATCTGACATTGTAGACTTGGTCACTTAAACGAAAATGCAATTCCTAATCTACATAGAAATGTATATTTAGGATTAACTGATTTTGAATTATTTGACAAATGCGAATCATGCTTATTAGGCAAGACGACCACATCCCCTATTACTTGAAAAGGTGAAAGAGCTGCACAATTATTGGGCCTAATACATAGTGTATGTGGACCCATGTCAATTATTAGTATATAAGGTTTCTCTTATTTCATCATATTTATTGATAACTATTTCAGAAATGGTCATGTATATTTGATGAAATTTAAACTTAAAGCACTTGAAAAGTTCAAAGAATTAAAGCTAGAAGAAGATAAATAAATAGGTAAAGGTATTCTTACAATAAGATTAGATCGAGGTGGAAAATATAAAAAATGGAGGATTTTAGATTATTTAAAAGAAAATGCGTTTCTCTCGCAGTGGACTCCACAACCTACACTACAGCAAAATGATATATCTAAACGAAGGAACCGCACATTATTAGATATGGTGCGATCAATTACGAGCCATGAAAACCTCCCAAAATCGTTTTGATTATGCACCGATTACCACATGCTACGCACTAAATCGTGTCCCGTCTAAATCCCTCGACAAAACTTCATATATATTATGGAAAAATAGAGAGTCCAACTTGTCTCTTATGAAAGTGTTGGAATATAATACTTATGCAAAGTGCACTAAATCGGATAAGTTAAGAGTCTAAGTCCAATAAATACATATTTGTAGGATATTTAAAAGAGATATTTGGATATTAATTCTATAATCCCATTGAGAAAAGTTTTCGTCTCGGGACATATTGTCTTCCTAGATAAACAATTTACTCTAGAAGAGGATAGTGGGAGCAAAATAGAACTTGTAGGAGTTCAAGAGTTCATAAATATAGCTGACCAAGTAAATGAATACGAGTCTGATCCTACACTTGTTGATGGACATACTTTTAATGAGAAAGTAGAGACTCTTGAAGACATGTCAGCTCCGTGTAAATATTGTAGGATCTATTGACCTCTAAGAAGGTACAAATCCATGATTACTAATCAAGCAATGTTAATAGAGGATGATGAACCTATTAATTGCACAGAAACAAAGTCAAGTGTTGACTCAAATAGGTGGTGAAAGGCCGTGAAATTCGAGATGAACTCAATGTATGTGAACAAAGTTTAGACCTTGATCAACCAACTTCATGGGATAAAAATCACAGGTTTTAAATATGTTTACAAGAAAAAGGTCGACACGGATGGTAACATCCATACATACATAGCAAAGTTAGTAGCAAAAAGTTATAAATAAAGACAAGGAGTTGACTTTAATAAAACCTTTTCATGCTAAAGTCCATTCGGGTTTTGTTTGTAGTAGCTGCATGTCATGACTATGAGTTATGGTAAATGGATTTCAAAACTGCTTTCCTCAATAGGAACCTGGAAAAGGAAGTATACATGACACAATTCGAATATTTGAATGCAAATATGCTTATAAGCTATGCAAGCTTGATCAGTCCATATATGAATTGAAGTAAGTCTCTTGGAGCTAGAATCTTCAGTTTGATGAGAAAATCAAAAATATTTGATTTTATCAAAAAATGAAGACAAACCGTGTGTTTACAAAAAGATAGTGGAGCGTTGTCGTATATCTAATATTATATGTATATGACCTACGTTCCAATATTTCAATCGTTGAAATTGTTGTTATCAAAGAATTTCTTTTGTGAAAGATATATAAAAAGTAACTTAATCTATAGATATAGATCTAGAAAATTGTTTAACTCACCCCAATCTACATAACTAAAATGTTCAGAAGATTTTTTATGAAAAAATAAACTGAGAATTCATGGATATACTGATGCTAACTTCTAGTCAGGCTAGAATCATAGCAAATCTTAATCAGTTTAAGTGGTGTTTTGGAAAGGTTTCAAACAGGAAACAACCATTGTTTCAATAATAGAAGCCTTATATACCATTTCTTTAGAAGCAACAAATGTTGTGGTCTAGATTAGGGATTTATCAAGGAACTGTAGTAGTTCCTAACATTGTTGACCACATGCCTCTGCATTATGATAACAATTGAGTCATCGCGCAAACAAAGGAACTAAGGTCTCATCAATGATCAAAACTTGTGTTAAGGCGCTATCATCTTATCAAAGACATAATACAAAGAAATGACGTAAAGAAAAAACCAATTCCCACAATTGATAATATTGCAAATCCACTAAAAAGAGTTGTCGCAGCATAAACATGATCGTCATGTAGACTCGTATAGTATAAGATACATAAGTAATTTGATCTAGTGCAAGTGGGAGTTTGTAAGTGTTGCCCTAAGTCCAATCGATTGCAGACATAAGCATCTTTGATATACAATTAATGCATTTTTTATGGAAGATCTATTATTTAATTAAATTAATATTCTAATAAATTAAATAATAAAATTTGCATATTTAAGTCTTAGTAGTTTGTTAATCACAAGAGTTGTGATTGTGAGATACAAATTACATATGATTGAGTCTTAAATCATCTATGCTCGCAATTAATAACGAGATAGGGATATCATTATTATGAATAGACCATCACGTGTGACTTTTCTTACTTGTGAGGTAGCTGGTCTCACAAGTTAAAGTATGGTGATACTTAAATGAACACGTAAATGTTTTGTTCTATTGGAGACGCACTTGAGAGATTCTACATGGATAACTATCTGAATGTGAGTGTCTCTAACGTTCGATAATGGAATTTGTCCTTCAACTTGAGGTCATCTAGTGCATTTTAAGATGATAGATATACTTTGGTGATGTTAGATATTGCTCTGCTGGGGGTTTCTAATACAGTATCGTTTGGGTATGTCAAAAATCATATGAAAGATGTGAATGATCAATAAGAGATTCGTCACTCTTAAATAGTAAGAGATTGTGAACTACAATTCATTCAGTTAAGTTGATAACAAAATCATTGGTCAAGGTGTGTTCATAAGTCGAAAAAAAATTTCGACTTATATTAATTTAAGAGTGGGATGAAAGATATGATTAATAATCGAGATTGACGTACATTCATATCTCTTAATTGATCGAATCATGTTGACGAAGAGATTATAGCTTCATGGTAAACAAATAAGTTTGGTTTTGTCATATCACGTGACCTTTTTCGTTACATATATTATCCTGACACATTACTAGATGTGAATCTGAAATGATGATGTGAATGGTGATAAACTAAAATGTGTATTTTGATTTATTAATTTTGATTAGATCAAAATAATAATTCATAGCGTTAGGTATCGTGATCGGGAACCTAACTGGTCACACACAAAAGGAGAACTAGAAGAATAAGATTTACGAGTGTTGGACTATTAATTAATTGAGTTTCTTGTTAATAGACCCAAATTAATTAATTCGATTAATTAATTCATAAGCTAAATTTAATTATTTGGATTAATTAATTATTTTACTGTGTTAAGTTTAAGAAATGGGCCAAGACCACTTGGACTTCTATTAAGAGGCTGCTAGGGTTTAGAAAATCATAACATATTTTTATCCTTGTTCCCTGTGTGAAATTGTATTGTAGGCTGAACAATTGGAAAATTGTGGATTACAAATCAGAATTGTTCTTCAAAGAATTCATCAAATGTATAATGTTCTATCATAGTTTCTATCTAAACATAAAGTAGATTCTTGATGGAAATTGAAATTGTTTTTATTTTTCGCCGTGCATGATTAAGTAAATTCCCAATAATGATATGCTAAATGCCATAATATATGAGATATTGTACTGGAAGAATATAATGTTTTGGAGAGTATCAACTACACAACTGCAAACTTAGTGTGGGTTATATTGTTGAAGATATTTCATTTTATCTGAGAGAATGTAAATACCAAATGTGTCCACGCTAAGGTACAACTTGGTGTTTAATACTGTAGTTGTTCACATTCTCTCCTATGAAAAATAATTTAAGCTGATCTCTACCCTCTACATTGATCTAGAGACTAGAGGACCTGGGTCTTCTTGTTTCTGAGGCTCAATGACATGTTTATATGGTAGTGCTTCTGTTATTACCAAAAGTGAGAAAGTAGATGAGACTAGATGGAGATTTACAAAGAACATAACTAAGAGACTAAATGTGGTTTGGTAAATGATAAATATTACGAAGTTCAAGTGCTTCACTTGTAAATTGTTAAATCGCTTTGCTCGAGTATACCTTGAGCTAAAAAATTGCATTTAGAAATATTTCTCTTATTTTTGTCTACGTTTTGAATACTAATATACTTGAATGTTATCACATATGGATAGTAGGCTCAAATAAATCACGTAACAAGAGATCAAGAAATATTTAATAGATTGCTAAGTCTTTGAATTTGTGAAAAATAGATGTGTTAGAAATGATGGTATATGTAGATGTTAATATGATAGGCATATGCGAACTAAGGTTTCATGGTGGTCGAATTATTATTTTGCGCGTTAATCCTTATGCCTCTCCTCCTCCACGTTCTGGACGACTTTAGGATTTAAATAGTGTCCCTTTTTATTTTCATAAGAATTTTACGGGTATAAGGAAACAAGAAATTTTTCGTCAAAGTTGAACTATGCGACCGCAAACTTCATTTCCATGCGACCGCATAGAACATCTAAAATTGGCCTTGAAATTATCTAAAGCAACCTATGCGATCGCATAGGCTTTTGTGCTATGCAATCGCATATCATTACTAACTTTCAAAATCTTGCATTTTGATCCTCAAACTCCGTTTCGCAATTTTCGACCTCTTTTCCCACTTCTTCTTCTTCCAATGTTTTGTTTCGTTGCTCAATTTGGCTTTGATATCTTCACATCTTCAATTCCTCATCAGGGTCATCTTTCGATTATTTGCATCTTGGTCCCTAAACTTTGGTTTTCTTTCGTTTTAGTCCATTTTTCCTTGTTTCTCCTAATTTTTGCCACATTCATCCATGTTGTCCTGTAAAACACAAATTACATAGAATTAAGCTAAATTCCAAAAAATTTATCAACAATTGTCCATATTTAGTGATCAAAACTGTTGACCGTATGTTTTGATTATAACAAACAAGTTACGTTTATCTAACTTAATCTTTAATTTGATTACATGATTGGCAAATGGAGTCAAATTCATTGAACGAAAATTGGCTTATCAAAGAAGTTGAAGATCGCTCAAATGAAGGTCGTCACGACATCAAACACACATATCGAAGCTTGTCGAAGAATATGTATCTAGACTTTCCATAGAACGGTTGTAAAGGTAAAACAATTTAATCTTTGGCAAACAACATTTCGAAGGCTCAAAATAATTGGTAGTCTCATACACGACAAGTTTTAGAAACAAAAATGTTTATACAAAGTTTTTTTTTTAATATGAAAATTTCATTTATTACAAACAAAAGAAAAAGAAGCCTGAAACGGACTCGGTCATCCGGACGTCCGGTTCACCAGCAACCCATCAAATTTTTGACCGTTCTGACAGAGTTATTTCAAATGGCTAGTTGGTCATCCGATTGTGAACCGGACATCCGGTTGCTCGTCTGGTTGGACAGAAGTTTAACGTTTTTCAATTGCTATAAATACCAACTCAACTACCATTTTAAAGACACCCTTTGAGCATTCAATTTGATTTCTCTTGAGCTATCATTGATCAATCATATCATTTATTATCAAATTACTTAGCTCTTGAAAAGATCTTTGATTAAACATAATTCTTGAAAATCATTTTATTCATCAAAGATCAAACATACCAAACACTTGAGCATTATTTATTGCCAATCATTAAAGTGTTTACATATCTCTCTTCTTGCACTTAACTTTGTATTCATTGCTCACTAAGAAGAGAATATTATACTTGTAAATTCATTTTGAAGTGTGGGTCTTGTTGAGGTCCCGAAAAGCTCAAAATTGTATAAGGATCGGTGCTCCTATTTGTAAGTTATCGAAAAATTTGTAAATGGTTGGATTGCGCCATAAGTCAANTGTTGAGGTCCCGAAAAGCTCAAAATTGTATAAGGATCGGTGCTCCTATTTGTAAGTTATCGAAAAATTTGTAAATGGTTGGATTGCGCCATAAGTCAATCAATATAGTGAAAAAGACCTTGCTCGTGAAGGAGAGCTCGGTAACAGGGGACGTAGATCGTGTTTGGGATGGAACCTGCATAACAACATCGTTTGCATCCTCTCTCACTTTTATTTATCGCTTTTACATTTGTGCTTGCTATTTAAATTAATCTATTTAGCCTCTACGTGTTTGAATTTAGATTAATTCTTTGTAAAAGTTTAAAAACCAATTCACCCCCTCTTAGTTAGCTATTATTGGGCTTTCAAT
>CAIGRP010047170.1:0-25219 GCA_903798385.1 Fraxinus cuspidata
ACGAGCTGCTCGGGCTCGTCATTTTGACGGGCCCGAGTCGAGCAAGGCTCAGCTCGTCGAGCTCACGAGCGGCCCGTGGGTGCGTGGGCTCGTAAAAATTCAAAGAAAAATTTAAAAAAACGTAAAAAAAAATGAAAATTGAAAAAGCTCGTGAGCTCACGAGCTCGGCTAGAGCTCGTTCGTGGCTCGTTTCACGAGCTCGAGCCGAGCTCGTGATTTTAAGGGCCGAGCCGTATTGCCATCACTAGATGGAGATATAAAAAATTGTTGTGTGCATATATATAAACGAAGGTTAAAAAAATAATTTACTATAAAAAAACTATCATATCCTTATAAAATAAATTAATGGAAAATAAAGGGAAAAGAAAAAAAAAATTATAAATTATAAAATGAAAACATTAAAGAATTAATCATCTTCCTCAACTACCCTAGCCATCTCCCATGCACACTATCTCTCAGCTATTTTCAGTGTTAACCACTACCACCGACCCACCGTTATCGACTTCCACATCCACCGAACATGATACGGCTAAAAATGTTCATAAAAATCAATATACATTGAAACGAATACTTCTAACTAATTTTTCTTATAATGTTTGTTGTTTTTTTCCCATAGTTTTAGCCATTGCATTTTTACTTCGTACACTGCAATTTTGATCTACTTTTCGTATGTCTCGATTTGTCCATTATAAATATATTGAATTTTATATGCACAAAAAATTTAATTGATCTAAAAGTGACCAATAAATAGTTTAAATTATTAACTATCTATTTGAGAAATTTATAAAGATATATTATTGGGTCAGAAATAATAAATGGTGCATTTCTTCTCACGTGAAATTTCCTTTTTCTTTAATATGGTGTCAAATTTACAAACTTTGCCATTGGGTCAAAAAGAGAAGAACACAAAAGGTATGGCAAAAATGTAAAATCGGTAGAAATTTTGCCTATAAATACTCTGTAAATTCTTTGGTTCTTCACTCCAAGGTCTGATGGCGTTCGTAAAGCTGCTCCTTTTTTCAATTTTATTACCCTTCATTTTCGCTAAATTTACATTAGCAGATCCTTTAACAGTCATTTTCGAAGACGAAAACGACACCGTGTCTAAAGAAAACGTTGCAGATGCGCCCCTCTATCACGAACTCCAGCAACTCAAGTCGAAGGTTTCTCTTTTAGGTACCTTTATTTATCTATTTATATGCATATAAGGATTTAATTATATATGAAGATCATTATCTTTTATGAAATTTGAAATGAAAATGATTTTGATTGAAATTAAGTTCGATTTTTGTTAGAACTGTATCACCGTTAAGAAATTAATATTCAAATTAGACGGCATCATTTACATTTCTTTTGGAGAAAAAGAGGATTTTTGCTTATTGGCCTGCATAATGTATAGTAAATTAACCTTAATTTCTAGTTTTAGTTTACTATGCCTTATTTTTATGTAAAACATTTGAGATGTCCTCGTATGATAATTGCCAAAATAGTTAGAATAGTATAGTTGAACTGAATCAATTCGTCTGTCCAATCTAATTCAAGGGGCTGGAATGCAGCAGAGGGGTGATGACAGGGACGGGGTTGGGAATCAGGGGAGATTGGGAGTGGTGAGGAAGGAGAGGATGTTTTAGGGTTTTTATGAAATATAAGGTTAGTTTAAGAATTTTGTATAAGTGAGACCTTTCTTTAAAATGTTTCAACGAGTTTGGCCCTTTTAAGTAAATTCTTCTATGAAAAGGTGAGCAATTAGATTCTTTTGGGTACTGGTATTGCTTTTGTCAAGTGAACGGAAATCATTCCCCCTAGAACTACTTATCTACGTACGTTACATTGTTTAACAACTAATTTTAATTCAAGAAAACTCAGAATGAATTGTTGTGGTATTATTTTAAACTATATCTAACTGCCTGTAAGCAATTAAAAGTAAGCAACAAAGGTTTCATCATACTCTCAGGCACAAAGGGTTTAGCTGGACATGATTAAATTAAATGAAAACAAAAAAGATGAATGAAATCATAACTCGAAAATTCTATGAAAGAGGGGTACAACTCTCAAGGATGGATTTCTTCAAAATCTTGGAATAACCATGTCTTTGCCACAAAGAATCACTCAGAATTGATGAAGAAATCTCTTTGCCTCGATAACTATGAATCTCGAATATGTGGTCCTTTATTTTGACCTAAATTTCGTCCTTATATAGAGATTTACTTACCCTGAAAGTCGTGTCCCAAAAATTCCTGAAGTGTACTTGATTTAGGAAATGAAGTTTTCCTAAACCTTGTCTCAGATGGGTCTCGCTAGGATCGCATTAAGCTTGTTGCAGTGTCGCTTAGACCAATAGGTAAAATTTTTGCCCCCACTGCAACCGCAATCAAACATTGTATAGTCACAGTCCTTCATTGTCCAAACCTGCTCATCTCCCAGTTTTCGTACAGGTTTATTCCTTCAACCTAGGTTTTTGTACACTTGTGGGCTCTTCAACTTTAATTCATCGAAATCAGGTCCTACCACTTCCAATTGGTTGATCCTCTATCTCTAAACTCATCTAGTTTAGTTCATCAACTTTAATTTTCTTCAAATTTAATCCTCAAAAGTGTTGACAATGTTTAAGTTGGTCCCCAAACTTCTTCAAAAGTCAAATTTGGTCCCAAAAATTGTGATTAGCTTCAAATCAAGTCTACTTTAGTCCTTCAACTTTAATTTCCTTCAAATTTAATCCTCAAAAGTGTTGAGAATGTTGAAGTCGGTCCCCAAAACTTCTTCAGAAGTCGAATTTGGTCCCAAAACTTGTGATTGGCTTCTAATGAAGTCCAAACTTTCGAGTGGCTTTTCAATTTCATTGAATCCCAATTAAGCTTCAAATCACTTCCTTTTTTTCTATTTATCTTTAAATTGGGGATTTAATCTATGAAAGTCAAAAACAACACAAAGTGAGTAGAATTTCACTTGATACATCGTTTAAGGACCTGGATAAGTGTGTAAAACGCAATTATCACTATTAGTTAAGACCTATATTATTAACTTTGAAATTTTTAGTTTTTTTTTTTTTATTTGCTATAATTTTTTCTTGTGGTTGAAGAAATCAGCATTGAGGGAAACTTGCGGGAATTGAGAATCAAGGATGATAGTATCAAGCAGTTGGAGAAAATCGCTGAAGAGAAATCAAGTAGCTTAGCTTCATTGCAGAGTGAAGTACAATTGCTTCAGGTGAAAATTTATCCTACTGGTAGTGATATGTATACTCATCTTCCCTGAGCATCCATGGCTGGAAGGTTAAAGAGTCAACTAATGATCAACGAACTATTTGCATGCCAATTGGAAAATTCTTGTTCATTCAGTCTCGATGAAATTTCTTTTCTATATTAGGAAACAAGATCTTTAGATGAAAAGGTGCGGGCTGGAAAGGTTGATGAGCAAGCTTCTAAGCTTGAGAAACAGGTTGTTGTTTTATAGTGCTGGGCCAGGGTAAAATTCTTAATATTAATGATTTTTTTTATTTTTCTGGAAATGTTGTGTGTTTTTTTATGCTGTATTTGTTGCAGATTGTAAATCTTAAAAAGGAAATAGAAGGACAAAACAGGAAAACAGATGAGTTGGAAAAACGAACAAATGTAGCGGAGAAAAAGATTGAGGAAATGAACTTGAAGCTTGAAAGTGTACGTTTGAACTTTGAATACTTAACTCGGTGATACTTTTGACATGAACAGATGTATTTGATATCTATTGCTTTATTGCCAGCTTCGGCGGATAAGTGATGAACAAAGATCCAAGATTCGTAAAACTGAACGCGCGCTCCAAGTGGCAGAGGTTCTTTCAAATCCTATACTCCTATATTTCTTGTCTTTTCAAGTAGTGTATGATCTTTGTTTGTATTCATTTGAGGCGGCTGCAGGAAGAAATATTGAAAGCTAAATTGGAGGCATCTTCAATTTCCCAACAATTCAAAGAGGTGACTTTGTTTTGTCACTCTTTTCATTCTGAATCTTTTGTATATTTGTCTTTGGCTCTGATTGGTCACTTTCTGCATCAACTTTCTTCCCCTTTAGATTGATATGCTTGTGTATTAATCTTTGCATCTGAAACACAAGGTTTTGCTTTTTTTTTTTTTCATCACATTCTTCAAATTTACTCTCCTAGAGATGCATCATCTTGAACACGCAAGGAAACCTTGTGAATATGTACCTTAAAACAGTAATAATATGAGCAATCTGTTCACTCGAATCAATATCTCGTTTTTTTTTTTTTTTCCCTCTTTTCCTTTCCTTATCCTTATTGTGGCTATGGAGATAGTCTCTGGTGGGTTGTTGCAAGAAATAGGTCCAAAATATTTTAAGGCCAATTTTACAAAATTATGTAACAATAGATCCAGGAAAGAGGAACAACGCAACGGAAACTTGTTGATGGAAAGTAGAATAAATGAAAACTCATGAAGTTTATAGTTTATGTACAAATATAGTTCCATTAATCATGGATTAATCTTGTGTTATGGAGTAGATGGACTGACTTTATTTTATATCTAAAATTGACCAGGTTCACCAAGCGAGGTTATGGCCTTGGTTATCTGCACATTTTGATTTCTGCAAGGTAATATACATTACAAGATAAATGTCACAGAGGGGAACTTGATTCTTAACTGGTTCTTTTAAACTTGTAGACCATTATTGTAGCTAATTGGAAAGAGCATGCAAAACCAGCCTTAGATCTGACAATTGAACAGGTATTCTTTCTTTCTTATAATGTCATTGTTCATCTGATCACTTTCTATTTTTTGGCCTGGGTTGATGTATTGGATGCAATACCTGCTAAGATAATGTATATTTAGCAGTATTATTGCTATAGCTAAGAATATTCTAACTATTACGTTATTCAGGCACTACAGAAGCTATCAGAAGTTGAAAAGTGGGCTCAGCCTCACCTTGAGACGTTTAAAAAAGTAAGTTAACCCCAAAATGTTTCGTTTTGTACCTGAAAAAGTATTCCAGTTTTGTGTTGATGAGTATGGTTTTTGTGCTACTAGTTGATGTGGATTATTATGGCATTTGCCCTCTTTACTATTCTGTTTATACAGTCTTGATCTCTTGCCCCCAGTAGGCATAAATTTAAAGAACCATTATTAAGATTCTTTTGTCATGTCAGCGGTGGAAAGTTTTTATCCTGCCGAGGGTGAGATCAATTCTATCTGTTTATAACTGCATATCAAGATACCTCAATTTTTGCTTGTCCTGAGAAATGTTAATATTGAAATCAAATTGTTCTCGTTACTCTATTGTGTCTCATACTACTGGTGGACAATATGTGCGAATTTTGATTGTTTTCTAATTTCCATTGGTTGTTTTCTTTGTTTTAAGAGATGGATCCCATCTATCAAAAAATGCTCTATGGCATTTGTGAGGGATATTTTCACCTTTTATCAAGTGACCAAGGGAAATTTAGAACCTCATATTTTGAAAATCCAAGATATCATTGATCCCTACTTCCAGGTATATAACTCCAAACTACGTTAGTGATATAATTTTGTAGTTCACTTTCTATGGCCTGCATCCATTTCATTGGTTGACAACTGGACAGGGAGCTAAGAGGTTCACAAAGCCACATATTGATCATGTTTCAAGGATTGCTAAACCTCATGTTGATAAAGCTCGAGTCTTCATGAAGCCCTACTCAAACAAAGTGCTTCGTAATTATAAGATAATCGTTAAAAACATTCGAATATTCCATTCCCAGGTATTAATTTCTTTATATGACGTTTCGTCTTTTATTTTTCCATTTCCAGATACTGTCATTTCTCACTCAGCCCTCTTCATGCTGCTTCTCGTTCTTTACATCCCCTTCCTCTAGTAAACTGCATTTGTGAATCTAGTTCATAGTTTCTTATATGTTTAGATTACCACTGTAGATGGAGTTTGTCGCATTGAGATTTGTGGAAACATGCAACCTCTTGGTTTCCTAATTTCAAGCAATTTCATTTCTTTTTGTACCTGTAATGATATTTCTAAACAATGACAAGGATTGAGGGTAAGAAACTAAAGCCATTTCCAACTTAGAGTAAAATGTTGGTCCTGGTAAAAGTTTTTTATGGATAGAACCTAGTTGAAGAAGATCATCCTTGTAGCTGACACCTGATAAGCCTGGTATCTTTATTGACTTGACTGTAATAGTTTGTATCTTTTTACTATTTTTTACACCTAAGCTATTTCAAAATAAGTTTTGGCAAATTCATCCATCTTTACCAGATATACCTCTCTGCATTATTAAATATCCTAGTACTTTTGTGTGTGTGTGTGTGTGTGAGGGAGGGAGGGAGGGGGAGAGAGGGAGAGAGAGAGATTTATTATGCTCTTTCCGAAATGGATGTTTTATTTAATTAATTTATATTTTCCCTTGTGCCTAACAATGTTCATTTTTGAAGGTCCGAGCAACTTTGCATGAAATATTAAATAGCTATGAGTTCACAAAACCTCTTGCTACAGAAGAGTTGGTTTATTTTATGGTATGTCTGGCATATATCGTGATCTTATCGTTTTTCTTGAATATGGAATTACTGATACTCGCATTGCTTTGGCTTTGATTGTTTTAGTTTTAACTTTTTATCTTTCAATCATCATAGGCCTCCATTTCAATGGCGCTGCCTGTGGGTTTTCTTTTCAGAACACTTGCACGGTTAGTTTTTGATTTAAAACTGTAATTTTCAAGTTGTCAATCACTGTTAACTTCTAAAATGGGCAAGGATCTCTCCAATTGTGTTTCATCCGCTAACTATAAAAATGGGACCCATGTAAAATCCACAGTATTCGTTGGCTTCCACATCATTTTAAGGTTGTTTGGATTGGATTAGACTGGATGGAATCACTTAGAATTGGAAAGGATCTAAACCCTTCTAACATCAAGTTATTGTTGCAATGTCTAAGGAGCTGCTATGCCATTTGGTTTGAGTTTTGCAGTAAAAAGCCAAAGAAGCGCACTCGCAAGACCCATACAGGCCACACTCATAGGAGGGTTAAACGGGTGCATGCTGATAAATGAATTTGTACAAGATAGTTCATAAGATTCATACTTTTGGACTAAAGGTATAGTTCGACTTTTAATTTGGAACAACTTCAAGATTATACTGCCATGAGCATTCAACTACTTTTGTGAAATTTCTCCCCTTATTCCTCACTCTTGACTTCCATCCTCTTTCTGCAGCTTTTGCTTTCTTAGTAAAGGACTAATGGTAGACACGAGGTCCCTAGACTCTGCCATGGACATTTTTTTATGGAACTAATGGAAATATGTAGTCATGGAGTGCAGAATTATAATTCTTTTGGTGAAGTTTCATTTTAACTTTTAGAAGTTTGATAGACTTTTTGTTTCCTCCAACTCCAAAGGCTTTTCACCAATTTGCTTTAGCTTTACAGCTTGTTTTCTTTTATTTTTTTGTTTGATACATACGTGATCCAGAATTTGTGTTCTTTACCATTTATATTTTAGAAGATTGTACCGTGTTGCTATTTGGGAGGGGCTTAAGTTTGACTAGTCACAAGCATGTCAATCCTTGCCAACTCAATTAATACAGTTGCAGCTGTGAAAGAGCTTCCTTTTGCGCTCAAGAGGGAGCTCTTTTTCACAATATTGTTTCAATTTTATTGTAAACAGTGGACTACTTGTGTCAATTTATTATTTGATGCATTAATGTGTTAATTTTTTATTGCCTCATGGATCAAATAACAAGCTGCTACATATATGCCGGATGACTACCGATAGTTCTCACTATGAATAGCATTACTCATGTGGCTCACGTCCTTGCATCCGAGGCTACGTCTTATATCCATAGACATGTCTTGGGTTGGGGAATACCCACCCTCATCGATACTATTTTCTTGGCTCAAGTAATTGAATGTGCATCTGTTTGGCTTAAAGAAAATCACTTAAGACTCAATTAATGGAGAAATGTGTCTGGTTCTAATTATATAATATTCATGTCGATTACTTAATACTCCACAAGTATTAGAAAATTCTCAATCTCTTACAACACACCTAACATTAGTAGTAGTAGTTATTGCTATAGGTAGATTGCTTTTAAATTATTTTTGAAAATGTTGAATAATTTTGTGGAAGTGCTTTATTTGGTTGGAAGACCTTTTTAAAGGAAAAAGTTAGCGCATGTTTGGAGGAAATTCTCAGTAGGATTTTAATGAAAATTTGGATTGTTGGAGCAAAATTTGTAGCTTACAGTAAATTTGAGCAGCAAATATTGACCAAATTTTACAAAATTACCTATGTGCCATTTTGACAATTAATTCATTCTATTTGAATGAAGGGCATTTGTAGTAATTTAGCAAATAAATAGTGGCTAGAAGAGGAGGCCCATATTTCCAACTGTCCAATTTTCCATTAAAATTTGGTAAGAATCACCTCCAAACAGGCGCTTAGTTTAAGATAGCTCAGTAGAGTCTATTGGCATGACTTTAGAAAAGTCAAAAGTTATTTTTGGACTTGTTTGACTAATTTTTTGAATGCGTTTATTCTAGTTAGAAGAGATAAAACCAAAGCAAAAGTTACTTTAAATGAACCCTTAAGAAGCTCTTCTATTAGAAAGGGAAGCAAAAGTAGAACCTGTTTAACGAGTTCTAAATGTTAATTTATAATCACGGCCACCCAAGTAGTCGAGGTATTTCTTTTGTATATTTAAAGAAGTGTACGTTCTGAAAGTAATGTTATTTTGTTTCGACATAATAAATTACAACAATGAAACAAAAAAGATAACACATTGGATGAAAAAAGAGTTGATTTCAATACTGTTTTCATAGAGGCAAAATTTGGCAACCAATAATAATGAGGTTTTTTATTTTCTAGTTCTAAGCCCTTTTAACATTCGAAAGCTTGATAATAGCAGGTGCAAAGGGCAAGAGCAGACCCTGGGATATCAGTACAAATTCCATAAGGATTATTGTATTGATTGTATTTGATGACACACTTCTCATTACAACACTCTGTATAGCATTCGCGGCTGCACTGCCCGAGCTGACCAGAGCACTGCGCCTTCTAATACAATAATCATCTAAATTCATGAATACCGTTCAGATAATAGTTCGAAAATATTATTTTGTATGTAAAAATAAGTATTGCTTGAAGCAAAGACTAGGACGAGGAGAATGCAAAAGGCTCGAGAGAGGATGGCCATCTATGTGCCTTGGCTGCCGGACTGCCGGAGTAATAGACTATTGAAATGTGAGGAGTTGTTTATCGAGAGAGATTTATAATGCATCGGCATGCAAGGGAGCAATTTTTGTGAGAATTTTTTACTGCAAGAAAGATTTTATTTAATTTGCTTACTATTTCAAGAGAGTTTTTTTTTTTTTTACTCTAAATCAAAGGAAAGGGATTTCAAAAAAAAAATAAAAATTGAAGAAAAGAAAAAATAGTTTTCCTATATGTGTCTTTATTTTTCTTTATATGGTATTGGAGTCCCGAATTCAGACAATTGTTATTTTTAACATCCCATTACTTCATAAAATTGGTCAATTATGTTTTTTTTACCCAATAATAAAAACAGCGTAAAAAATTTTGAAAACCTATATCCCAACCTGCCAATTCACAGATTGGTCCACCATATGAACGGGCTATGTCAAGCTATAATCCCCGAGGTCAAGGCCAACCCAATTGTTTCGATATTTTAAAAAATAAAAATTGAAAGCTATGATTAAATCAAAAGAGTTGAGAAGCTTTCTTTTAGTTCTTGACCCAATGAATGTTTCTAAATTTTAATATGGTTTTTTGCTTTTTAAACAATGAGTTATTTTTGCTATAAATGTTAGAAACTAGAGAGAAAAGAGAGAAGAATGGAAGAAGTTGATGAACTTTTTTTTGTGTTTTATTAAGAACTAAAACCTCATATTTATTAGAAAGAATTAGATATAATATGGTAATATAAATTAGGGCTATAGGGGTATAATTATCATTCACTAACTATTTACAACACTTCCCATGAATGACACATTACTAATATATATCTCGTTAAAACTTTATCAAGAAAATTCAATAGGACAAAACTTGAGCTAAAGAAAAAGAGAATAGCTGCCTCCCTTGATTTCAAATCTTGTATCAATTTATCATTGTCTTGCATGTCAATGTTTTCAATATTGCAATGTTTAGTTAAATATATTTCATATTGTCTTGTGTAGTTTTTAAATAACACCGTCTTCATACGAGATATTTTATCAACTTTTGATGATTGTAATAACATGACGATTCGAAAACTAACTCTTGTTGATCTCTTCCTGAGTTTCATACGTATCGGAGTATTATTCTGAAAAGTAAATATATTGTTTGTTATGGACATTCATTATAAAAAGAATATGTCTTGTTAAAATCTCATTAAGAAAAACCCTGTAAAAAATCATAATGAAGGAAAAATAGTACATTAATTTTTTTAGTACACTACAAAATTTGTTTCATTAAAAATATTGCCAAAAAAATTCAATGAGACAAATCTTGGTCAAAAGAAAAAGGGTTCAACGCGTATTTATTCCCTTCGAAATAATATCACTTGAATTATATGCTTTAGACATAAAATCATTCAAAAATAGTATTAAAACTATATAAGATAAATTGTCTATAATCACATTTATTATATGCATCAATGCATTGCCAGACTAATAAAATAGAGACTTGTAATTACATCCATCACATGATAATTTATCTATTTATACAAGTCATGAAATTCATTATGTAAAGATTCGTGCATTTCATATTACGACATTAAATTTTTTTTTTCATTTTGCATAAGTATATATATTTAGGAGTTCGAACTATAAATCCAAAATTTCATGTTTATTTAGTAAATTAAATTTTACCAGGATTGGTCCTTTTATTCGGCCAATCATTATTTCGATTGATATATTTCGACCCATTTATTTCAATTCCTTGCTATATGATGCATTACATCATGTGCAAAACTGTTATCGAAAACTTTTTCTTTTTCGATTCTATTCTTTTCTAATAATAATATAACTTATTGATATATCTCAATTTTCAACATATCAGATACCTAAACCTCTTCTGGATTTTACATTTTGTTATGTGTATAAATTTTCTAAAAGTATACGTCTCCTAAATGAAATCACCTTAGGCAATTGCACCATTTTTGCTTGAAGATTTTTATATTAAAATCGAATATCATCACGCTTTAGACGTAACATAAATTTATCAAATATAATATTAAGTAATTGTCCTCCAAGACGTTAATGCAAGTTGTAGTATTTAAAGTTGGTGTGTGAGATATTGTTGATCTTTTTGGTTAATAAATGTATTTAAATAAATTATCTTTTAAACTTCTTTTTCGAAATATTTTTTGGGAGGATTTAGATAATGATGCATTTTTATATTATTTCTAACTTCTTAATTCCTCCCCCCTAATGCTGAGAGAATTGTTCAGTCATTGACAATCAGCAAATCTCTTTATAAAATATCACATGTATAAGCTTGAGATATTGTTTAACGGTTCAAACTACTAATTTATTATCAGAATGCTTTACTTTCCATTACAATGCATTGTGGTGGATACATATGCTGTACTATCAAAATAATTAGATGAAAGAATTAGGTTTTGACCATAAGCCAATTATAATTGAGAAAATTATGATATTTGCATGATGCGTAATAACATTTCCTAAACAGAAAATTGGAAGTACTTTATTCTCAATTAAATTAATTGGAGTTATTTAACAAGCAATAGTATTAAACCATTTATTAACATCACATTAACACTTATTAAAAGATTGAGATTTAGGATCACTGGTATTAATAAGACACGTCGTCTTCATTGTATAATTTGAAAATTATGCTCATAATTTAAAATTTGAGCATTAATTTCCCGAACTTCAGGTTGCGAACACCATGCAATCATCTAGTATATGTACCAAATCTATTAGATATAAATAATATCTAGATGATCAATATAAAAGATGATGGGGCCCCATTTATCACCCTAGTTATTTTTTAGATATATATGGAATTCAATCCCTATTTTAGTTAGTGATGATCAATTTTTCGACAAAGAGAACGAATAATACATATGAATTAATTGGATTAAAGAATTTTCGAGTTCTTTGTTGAATGTCTATTCAATTTTAATTTGATATCATTATTGACTAATGATTGTTCAACTGGGCATACCAAACAATAATACATTCAATAATTGAATTTTTAGTTCAATATAGTGTTTATTTCAATTTTATCACACATTTAATAAATTTAGTACGTTTTTCTTTAACTTAGTAAGGAATAAATTACTATCAATAGTAATATTTTAATCTTCCACATAACACATTATTAATTCTTCTATAGTATCAAAACAATATTCTTCTAAAGTATTGTTATATACTTGGTTATGATTACTCACAAGTAATAGAACAATATTTTTCAGGAATATTAATACATTTAAATTAGCCATAATATTATTTTAAAATATTAATATGTACAAATTTGTGCTTTTTCGAGAATACAATACGATATTCTTCAAGAATATTAATATGTATTATTTTTGCTTCTTTTGGAGCAATATATCAATATTTTTTTGGAATATTGAAATTGTAACGATCTGCTCTTCTGGAACAAATAATTCCTTTTGGAACATTTATAGAAGGCATGTTGTGTTTCTTCTAAATATCAACACCATATTCATTTAGTATAAATATAATTTCTAGTTGTAGTTCTTGAGAAGTACAAGTTAAACCAAAATATTTAGCTAATCTAAAAATTCACAAATATAATATATAATAGGAATAGAAAGACTTTTAAAAAATATATTTACTTGAATTTGAAAGTTTTAGAAAGCCTTGAATAATTGACAAATCTCATATTCTTTAAATATAAATTTGAATTTTTTATAATAGTATTTAAAAATTTGCTATCATCTTACAGATGAACCATTATATTTTGATAGGAACCGTTGGATTTGAAATACGATGAATTGTCAATGTTCTGTCCAAATTTTATGATGATCGGACCACGAAATGTTGAGATATCAACATTCTTATCACAACTTTGCAGATTGTTCAATTCTATGAATTTTTTTTTCTTTTTTGCATTGTTGATTCGGAAATAATAATACAATCATTTCATAGTATATAGAGTCAATATTGGGTCAACGAACATCTAGTTCGTGATAGTATTTTATTCAATTGTTTTTATAAATGGGTAGTGCATGTCAAAATGGAGTGCCGAAAGTTTTTCTTTTATCTACCATACAAATGGCGTTATACAAAGATATTCTATATTATTTTCTTACATCTTCTCAATGTGATATCCATTGGCGTGAATGTCTTTAAACCTAATCATATTTCAAAAGAAATTTGCTAAAATAAAGTGTCATTAATGTATAATTTTGCATTATTTGATAAGATAATACAAATTCTTCACTAGCTTTTTCAACGATATTCAATACACCTGATATCGTATTAACATTATTTTTCACTAATGTTAAGTCCTGAAAATACTTTTTGTGTTGAAATTGTACGTGTGTTACATTATGCTTAAATATTGTATAATCATCTAATAACTGATCGAGTAGTCAAAATAATCAATGTCAACATAATAAAAGCTACATGTTTTCCTTCAAGGATAAATACTAATTTATAAATTATACTTATTTTTCGAGACATATACTACTTCAAGAGTATTTTGTATTTTTACTATTACTTCTTTAAGAGCAATATGCTAATAATCGTCTGAAATATTGGAATTTAATGTCATTGAGCAATAACATAATTTATGTGATTTTATTTAATTATGCTCTTCGGGAGTAAAGTAAAATATAACTAGAATATTAATATATTTATATGCATGTAGAGGAATTGTTACGTAAAGAAATAGAGAATTTAATTCGTGTTTTTACCCATAGATTGATCGATATTTTTCTGGAATATTGAAATTGTAGTATCATATGTTTTAGAGCAATTAATTTTTCTTTTAGAATATTAACAATGTTGTGCTACATCGGAGCAACAATAAAGTATTATTTAGAATCATTAACTCTTTAAGAGTATGTTTTATAGTAGAGTATAATTATTTGTATAATTATGCTTCTTCAAGAGCAACAACATGATATATTATAAATTTAAAATTTATAATAAAACCTCCAAAGTTATTTAATCAGGTTAAAAGAATATTCATTACCATATAGTGAAGAGTCTTGCACATATTGACAAGAAGTTTGATGATAATTACTTGGCTGTTATTTTATTGAATTATTTGCTTGAATCCTATAAGGATGTCGGGATTGTTATAAATTACTCTAGAGACACCTTAACACAAGCTATTGTATTGATGCTTTAAGGTCTAGAGATCTTGAAGTCAAGAAAGAGTCTAAGTCTCACACCAGAGAGGAAAGTATGTTTGTAAGGGGTAGGAGTGATAAGAGAGAAATAATTTCCAGAATAGAAAGAGTAAAAGTAAAATGAAATAGAGATCAAAATCAAGAGATAAAAGTAATAAGAAGTTCTATGGATGTAGGAAGCTAGCGCACTTTAAGAGAAATCGCTTTGAGTGGAAAAATAAGAAAAATGATCAAACTAATGTGGGATTAAATAATGTTGTCGTTGATTATGAATTAGATAGCTTGTATGCCATGACTCTGTCTAGAGAAGACATTAACTAAGACTGGATCTTAGATTCAGGTTGTACATTCCACATATGTCCTATCAGATCATAATTTTACAACTATAGGAAAATTGAACCTAGAAAGGTTTATATGGGTGATAATAATTTACAGTCTATAATTGGTGTTAGGGACATAGCCATCAAGATGTATAATGGTATTGTCGGGCAATTAAGAAATGTAAGTTATGTGTCAAATCTAAAAAGGAATCTCATATATTTGGAAATCCTTGAAGATGAAGGACATGTCTTTAAATCTGAAAATAATATACTAAAAGTCATGAAAGAATCCCTAGTTGTAAGGAGATGACCTAAGAAAATTGGGTTGTACTACCTGATGAGTTCACAAGAAGAAAATCTCCTTAATGTTATTGAGTATAAATTTGAATTGTGGCACAAAAGAATGAGGCATAAAGGAAATAAAGGTTTAAAATATTTGAGTAACTAAAATTTAGTTGGTAAAGGTCTTATTGACCCTTAAACTTTTGTGAGACTTGTGTGTTAGAAAAGTCTCACAGAATGAATTTTGAGACAGATTCGCATATAACGAAGAAATCTTCAGCTTATGTCCATGTAGATTTGTGGGGGCCTGAAAAGCATCACACCTTTGGTGAAAATAAGTGTTTTCTGTTCTTAGTAGATGATTATTCTAAAAAAGTACGAGTTTATCCTTTAAAGGCTAAATTTGAGACTTTTCATAAATTTAGGACTTAGCTTAAAATTGTGGAAAATCAATTGGATAAGAAGTTAAAAGATTTTAAGAACTGATAATAGTTTAGAGTTTTGTAACTTGGAATTTGATAACTTTTGTAAGCAAAATGTAATCATGAGACATAGGATAGTCAAGTACACACCCCAGCAGAATGGGGTTGCAAAAAGATTGCAAAAAAGAATGAATGCGACCTTAATGAACAAGGTTAGGTGAATGTTGATCAGCTCTGGACTAGCTAAAGGGTTGTGGATTGAGGTAGTATACATTGATGCCTATTTGACCAATAGATCTCCATATAGTTCTATTGAGTTTAAGACTCCACAAGAACTATGACTGGAAAGTCACCAAATTTAGCACATATAAGGACTTTTGGTAGTGTTGCTTATGCACACTAAGTTGCTGGAAAGTTGGAGCTTAGGGCTACAAAATGTGTTATGTTAGGTTATCCTTGTGGGGGGTAGAGTGTTAAAGGTATTAAGATCATTAGCATGAAGGATGTTGTGTTCAATGAATTTGAAATGCCCTATCTAAAACTCAAATATGATAATTCTGAGAAAATTGAATTTGATAAGAAATTTCAGATTGAGGTTAAGTTTGACCAAATATGACCGCATTCAATCTAAAGAGAATGAACCTATTGTTCCCCAAGAAGGGGATAATCAGAATGAACATATTGTTGATGAGTGAGGTTGGGCAAAAACCAATCTTAAACCAGTTAAGTCGATTAACCCAACCCAAACCAACCAGTTTGGTTTGGTTTTCAGTTCAGTTGGGTTTAGGTTAGAAAATCAAATTTTATGTCGAGTTGGATCAGGTGTTGGGTTGTATATTAAAACCCAATCAAACCCAACCCAATAAATTTAAAAATATTTAAAAGAAAATAAGTAGTTAAAACCTAAAATCTAATAATCAAATTTCTTCTTTGCCTCATGTCTCTTCTGTCTCTCGTCTCTTTTGCCTCTCATTCCTGCTCGTGTCTCAACTTCTCAATTCGATTTTTTGACGTGATTTTTGACTAAACGCTTGTATTGAAGGAGTAGATTCCCAATTACAAGGTAGTGTTTGTTAAATTTATAATTTAAAGAATTGCTATTTAATTATCCAACTTAAAGAAGTTGTATGTTGTAAGCATATGGTATTTTTTCCTTTTAATATGGAAGAAGATTTCACTTATAGCATTATAAATTTGGTGATGCAGCGAAGTCTTGTATCACCAGTCATCACTAAAATGGTTAACATCATAAAACTAATATTCATTTTGATGTATTAGTTCTCTGTAAAATAAATCTACATGATTCAAAAGAAATATTTAATGGCTTCTCCTCAAATGCTTGAATCAACAACCCAACCGACATATCTAGCAGCAAAGGCAACCAATAGAAATAAACTCAAACTTAATTTCCAAATAAATTATGATATAATAGAAAGGAATATTTAATCGAATCAATAACTACAAATACATAACCATATGATAAATATGGATCAAAGAAAGATTGAGAAACTAAATTACGTTGTATGGTGTAAGCATATGGACTGCAATATATATAAAGAATATGGAAGCTATAGATATGCGTACCATCAGAATGGTTGAATGTAAAATAGTGCACTAACAGTACATTATGAGTAGACATGAGGTTACAATTGGAAGTGCACGAGTATAATAAATGTCATTATCAGTGTTTGTGAATTGTGGCGATTATCTTTTGTATAGTTTGGTACTTCCAACTGTAACTTTATTAAGTTTGTAAAGCACATATTCTATAACTTTAGTTTATTTCATGGTGGAACTAATAATCTTTTTTTCATGGTGGTACTAATACAGGTTAAACTTGTTTTGTTGTTCTTTGGAGAAGTCTAAAGTAAATGAACACGTGCAATATTCTTACTTTCTTATGGTACATTAATACTTATGTAGTTTTATTTGGTTGATTAATTTTTTTGGTGAACCATGGAATATGTTGGCAGATATCAATATGAGTGAAGAAAATGACACGGTAGCCCCTTCAAATGACCTAGATATGCTATCAAGTCTTCCTCGACGTCCGGAAAGCGAAAATCTAATAAAATAGCTTCATATATTTGGGGTCACTTTACATTATTGGGCCCAAATAAAGATCCAAATGTTAGGTGTAAGAGTAATTACTGTGAAGTGGATTATGCTTGTGGCTCCAAGTGTGGTACAAGCACTTTGGGTAGCCACTTAACAAACAACGGTAAGAAGTATCATGGTAGATTGCAGGATAAGAAGCAAAAAAAAATCTTATCTTTTGAGAATCGAAAAGATGATAATGGGAGAAATCTTATAATTATTAGTCATAGTAAGGAAGAGTACAGAGTTGTGTGAGCTAAGATGATAGTACTAGATGAACTAACATATAGATTTGTTGAAGCTTGTGGATTTAGGCTCTTTTGTAGTGTAGCATGTCCTAAATTTCAGCCCCCATCTCGTAGGACTCTAATTAGAGATATTAATCAATTATATTTGGATGAAAAACTGAAATTAATAGATGTCTTTTCTTCCCACCATCAAAGGATTTCCCTTAGTACTGATACTTGGACTTCCAATCAAAATGTTAATTATGTGTCTCTTATAGCACACTACATTGATTCCAATTGGACGATTAATAAGCTCATCTTGAGTTTTTGTGTTGTTCTGAATCATAAGGGAGAAACTCTTGGCAAAACGATTGAGAATTGTTTGCAGGAGTAGGGGATTGAGAAAATTTTTACAATCACGGTTGATAATGCAACTACTAATGATACAACTATTTCTTATCTTGGAGGAAGGTTGTTGGTTGGAGTAGTGATGGGTGTGTTCTAGATGGTAGATATTTGCATGTGAGATGTTGTGCACACATTATGAATTTGATTGTCTGTGGGGGTTGAGGAAAGTACATTACTCTATTGTAAGTATTCGTAATACAATCAAATATGTTAAATCTTCTCCTGTTAGGTACGAAAAATTAAAGGATTGTTTAAGACAAGAAAATATTTATTGCAAATCTATCATATTTTTTAATGTTCCAACTAGGTGGAATTCTACCTATTTGACTATGGAAACTGCGTTGAAATTTGAAAAAGCTTTCGAGAGGTTAGAAGAAAAGGATTCTCAGTATTTGAGTTACTTTCGGGAAGACGATGGTGGTAGAAGAAAGGGTAGACCTCTTTCAAGTTTAGATTGGGAAAATAGCTCTGTGTTTGTCAAGTTTCTTAAAAAATTCTTTAATATGACTTTGACTTTTAGTACTTCATTGCGTGTTAGTACTTGTGCTTATCTTCATGAAACTGTAATCTTGTAATAGAATTGGATGAATTGAGATTAAATGGAGATTTTTTATTGGGTGAAATGACGTCTAACATGAAGAAGAAATTTGATAAGTATTGAGGTAAAATGGAAAATGTGAACCAGCTGTTGCTTATTGCTATTGTTCTTGATCCAAGATACAAATCGAATTATGTAGAATATTGTTTTGTTTATCTATACAAGGATGGAGAAGTTGTTAGTAACATGGTTAAATCTTTGAAAGTCGATCTAATGTCTACTTATGAGTGATATGTAGGATGTAAAGGAGTTCATGAAACCCGAAGAAAATACCCTTAACACTAAAAAAACCTCTATCCAAGACTATCAACTTCTTATGGATAGAGATGAGACAAGTAAGACCTAATCCTAGCTATGAGTCTCAAAATTTGACTAATTTTGCCTTGGTCTCCCGAGAGGCTACAGAACAAACTGAACCTTCCCTCTTTTGAAGAGGTTGCGAATTGAATAAATTTGAAAATTGGAAACTGATAGAAAATAAAACTTGGAAACTGGTTATGAGATCTAAAAACCAAAGAATAATCTAATGCAAATGGATTTATAAATTGAAAAAGAGAATTAATCCATTTGATCATTTGAGATATAAAGATAGATTGATTGCCAAATGCTTTACTCAAGGAGTAAGGATTGACTGCAATAAAATATTCTCACTTGTAATTAAACATAAAACAATTAGACTAATTCTTGCATTATGTGTTCAATTCAATTGGAAACTTGAACAAATAGATGTTAAGACTGTATTCATTCATGTGTTACTTAAGGAGAATATTTACATAAGTCAACCTCAAGGTTTTGAGGTGAAGAATAAGATTGATTTTGTATGTAAATTGAAAAAATCTCTTCATGTACTAAAACAAAGCACTAGGAAATGGTACAAAATGTTTGATTCATATGTTCTTAAGATTGATTTTAAAAGGAGTGACTATGATCCTTGTTTATACTATAATAACATGAAATATGTTTGTGTAGCTTATTTGCTATTGTATGTGGATGACATGTTAATAGCTAGTCCTAATAAGGGGGAAATCATAAGATTGAAAAGCTTTTTAAAATCTGAATTTGATGTAAATGATTTAGGCAATGCTAAAAAGATTTTAGGCGTGGTTATTAGAAGAGATAGGTCGGAAAATAAATTACACAATTACACAATAAATCTATCTAGATATAGTGATAATCAAGTTTGGAATGAGGCATGTTAAATTTGTTAATGACCCACTTTCTACGTATATGAACTTGCCTACTGCATAATCACCTGAAACTGAAGAAGAAATGAAGAAATGGATAGTCCCTTATGCTAATGCGATTGATTCTGTAATTTTCTCCATGATAACAACTAGGCTTGACCTAGTTTATGTCCTAAGAAGCACCGATACTTATAAACTCGTTACGTACCTATAATTGATACGTATCCAAGTTTCGATACTCTTCGATATCCTCTGATACGTACCGGATACTTATTTTTTATATATATTTTTGTATTTTAAAATTTTTTTGATACATATCCTTTATGTATTTTTAAATTATTTTATATTTTGTATGATTTTCAATACAAATTTGATATGTATTCGATATGTATTTTATAGTTATTTTAATAACTTATTGAATATTAATAATATTTATTGAAAATCAGCAGTTAGAGTTTTAAGCCCATGTTTGTCTCCCATTCGTTCAAAACTGTTTTTTCTACATACTCATTTTCAACCACATATTAACACAATGAAATTATGTTAAATTTTATAAAACGTATCAACGAATTCTTATTGTATTGTATTGTATCTGAATTACGTATCTGTATTTGTACTTCTTAGCTTATGTCATCAGTTCTCTTAGTAAATTTATGTCTAATCCTGGCAATGGCAACCACACTGGGCTGGTTTAAAGTCGCTTTTAAGATATATTGCTGGTACATTGAATACGGGATTAGTATATGAACAAAGATCGGATAAATTGATCTTAAAAGATTATGTGGATACTGATTTAGCAGATGATAAAGTTCAAATAAATTCTACTATGGCATATTATTTTACATTTGGTAATAATTGCATAACTTGAAAATCACAATTGTAGTCAATAGTAACATTATTCAATACTGAAGCTGAATATGTTGTTATTTTTGAAGTTGTAAAGGAATGCATATGGTTGAAAGGTATTCTAAATTATTTAATTTTTTTGCATGATACTGTTGTCGTGTTTACTGATAATTAGAGTGAAATTTTGTTAAGTAAGAATCCCGTGAAAGGTCTAAACATATTAAAATTAATTATCATTTGATAAGAGAGAAAATAACTTCACGTAAAGTTAACTTAGAGAAAATTCATGCTGATAAGATTCCTTCTTATATTGGTACTAAAGTACTCTTTGTTGGTAAGTTTAGAATTTGCCTATCTTTGCTCCATATTGATATTAGGTAATTTGTTTGTAGGTACAGGGTGATGATGACAGATCACTCATTCTTTTGCACCTTTAATCATACCATAGAGAGGGTTTGTATTTTTAAAAATCAAGGTGAAGATTGAAAGATAAAGTCGTTTTTCTTATAAATAACAACTTTTTAAGTTGGGGAGAATTCGGTAATTATCCCTATAGCTGACTTGGTTAGGATAGTACACGTGGTTACCTTTAATTGGCTGGATTGTTAATACTTGGATTGTTCTCTCTCTTGATTTATTTGGACCGTTGGATAAGACCAATTGTTGAGATTGACTCATATTACTTTATGGACTTTGGCCTCCTTCAATTCAGTTGAGACTCGCTCTCTAATTTTGAAAAAAAAAAACTTTGGTTTCCTCTTTCTAAGATCACTACAACAAAAATCACCATTTGTAACACGTAAAAGACAACATTCAGTAATTGAGTATTGGTAAAGGTGTCAATAGCAACATTCTAATAAGTAAATGTTATAATTGGTTAACATAATTGAAATTGGCAATATTTTTTTAAATAAATGTTGCTAATGTCGCCTTTTGCAACGTTGATTGAGTGTTGTCAAAAGTTTGATTTATTGCAACATTTATCTGGTGTTTCTAAAAAGTCCTTCAATGGTAATGTTTATTGACCGTTGTCGATACTTAGATATATAATCTTTCACAACGTTCTTTTAATGTTGCGAAAAGATTATATTTTGCAGCATTTTATAAATGTTGCAAAAAGTTAAACTTATCGCAACGTTTATTAAACGTTGTTAATATGATTTTGTAGACTAAATTTTTGCAACATTTTTAAGTGTTCTTAATATAGATTTTTCGCAACGTTTTTTTGAACGATGTTAATAAGGTTAATGTTCTGGCCAATTACCCAATCCAATTCCAACCCAGAATCCACAAAATACCCAATCCAATTCCAACCCACAATCCAATAAAACCTCATAATAACTAGCCAAAACTCCCAAGAACCCTAGCGCCTAAATGTTAATATTGAAACCACAGAATTCCCAAATCCAATCTGTGACTTTCTCTCACCCTCTCAAACTTCGACTCTCCGCCTCTTGTCCCTGAGTCTCTCGCGACCTCCCTGACTCGACGCCTCAACGACAAACGTCTACCGGCGCCGTCGACGGTGCCTCCGCCGGTACCGTGGAACCGAAGCCTTTACAATCAAAAAATTGGGCCGACTTAGCTGATGAGCCCGATCCGAAGCAAAAGCAAGCCGGGCCCTCAGATGAAAAATCTGACTTTCAGTTGGATTCACTTGCCATCGACGAGTCTAAGAGAGTAAACATCACCGATCCTGATGATTCAAGAATTGAAGTTGTATGGCCTCTCTTTTACTGTGCAATGATTATAAATTTATTTATGTAGTTGTGGGTTTGAATTCTGGATTTTCTTTTAACTTTCTTTCTGAAATGAAAGGTTTTGAGCAGATTTTAGAGACTATTCACAATCTGTTAGATTTTAGAGTTTTATATTGGTATTTATAGTTGATTTCTGGCTTTAATAAAGTTTACGCATCTGTACAATATTGCAATGGATCTAACTCTTTGAGGTTTTTGGTTGAATATTAGTGAAATTGGCGTCAACTTGGACTTTGTTTCATGTTAAGAAAATCGTATAACATTTCATTTCTCACTCCTTCAATAATTATTTGAAGATTTCATTTAAATTCTCCGTATTTTAAAGGTTTGATTTGGGTGTAGATTTAATTTTTTCAGAAACTTTGCTAATTTTTTCAGCTCTATTCGCATTTCACTGTTAGTTTTCTTCTAGCTCTTATATATTGAAATAGACATATATTACGATGAAGATTTTACTCGTTTAGTCCCTCTGGGATATGCTCATTTGGGATATTGATATTGAAATGTAGGTTACATCTGGTGACACTCCATATCCATCTAGTAAGAGATTTGAATTTCTATATATTTTGATGCAAAATCCGCTCTACCTCTGAATGCTTATTTTCTGAATGTTATTATGTGTGTTTGAGTAGAGTTTAATTGTGTGTGCTTGACACTGAGCAGAGTTGTTATTATATGTTTTATTTTGCTTTTAATTGAGTGCGTACCAAATGCTTGTTAATGTTATTATGTGTATCTTATCTTTCCTAGTATTTGGTTTTGCTGGTTTGATTTGCGCTAGACTATAGCAGTGTGTGTTTTTGTTTGTGTATGTATGAACCTTTTCTAAGTGATAGCAGTGTTGGGATTGATGTTGATGTGAAGAAGTTTATTAAAACATTGATATTGAGAGTTTAAGCTATAATGTACTAATAGATTGATGCAATTGGGGAAATAAAGACTCAGGCAGTTAGAGATTGAAGGGTTTATAATAGATTACAGCCTAAATGTGAGTTATGGTCTTAAATTCGTAATAGACTGATTGAAAACAATCATTAAAATCGAAAATTCTGAAATTACAGATTGTAGCATACTTAATGATATCAGCAGCTTCATCAGCGGTTCCCTTGACTAATGGAATGACATAAGGACCCGTGAGGGAATTGAGCAATCCAACTTCTGATAATCGCCTTAGCAAGCGTGCCACATTTCCACCTCTTAGTGAGCATAAATCTTCCACTGTGGAATTAGTGTACGGGAAAGAAAAGCAGGGTGATGATATAGCTTCCAAAGTCTCTTTCCCAAATGGCCATGCTAAATCTGTTATCAGTCATGTTCATTGTTAATCTGTTAAGATGTTTTTCACGTCAAATAGGTGAATTTTAGAGAAAATCAGATGTTGTTTTTGGTCCAAGGTAGTTATAGTATTCTACCTTTATGATCATGATAAATTACTAGAAAGTATAAATGATTTTTATGCCATCTCTTCGCTTTCCGCGAGGTATGTGCCAATCGTGCCTCTACGGGTGCGATACTAGAAATAATTTCTTCCATACTACATTCTACCTTCATACTTGCGCATCAATATATTTATTTTTAGCTTTCCAACATATAAGTAATCTTTTTAGTGATCTGTTTGCACTTTATATCCTTGCACAAGTCATCAACAAAGTTTGGCCTTGTAGAGAAGATTTATGAAGAGGCTGTGAAACAAGGAACATTTTGGCCCAGGGAATGGCTTCCAGCTGACTTTACTCATGCCTGCTTGTTTAGTCTTCAATACAAGGTTAGTATGGTTTAATCTTTTCAATTATATGACATTGCAGAACACTTCAGATGTTTTAAGCTAGTTGATTGAATTTCCAATTATCCAGTAGCGTTCCCTAATTATTTTCCATTAATAAGTTTTTAGATTGTTAACTGAGGCAGCACCGCAGATTATAGTTATTTTGGAACATTTTAGCAGAAGTATATGTAGGACATCATGCTACTATCTTTTCTCTCGTTTCTTTTCCCTTTTTGTTTTGAGCAATGCATTTAATTGATCCAATGCTTCTCTTGCAGTTTCGTTGGCAATCATGAATTGTGTAACGAGCAAATCAGAGAATGCATTAGAGTATTTATCCAGAAGCTTGGTGTTGCAAGTGTGGCAATAAGCACTTCTTGCCTTAGCAACCAAAATTTTATTCCTAATTTTATTTCATCTGGAAACTCCTTTTTATTTAGGCGGTATGGATTCAAAAATTTGTAATGAAACTAACATTTTTTATACAATTTCAAAATTTATTCATGAGTATTTCAATTTTGCTAGTTAATTTACATAAATTGCTATAAACAAAAAAAAAATCTACGACAACGGTTAAAAAACATTGCAAAAGAGTTATTAGCAACATTTAAAAAACGTTGCAAAAAGGTTATTAGCAACATTCAAAAAATATTGCAAAAGTGGTATAGAAGACTTGGAATAGTGTTTGTTTTATGTGATATTCATATGGTGGTTAGGGTTGTGGTATTTCCCTTTTCACTGTGGGTTATAGTTTCGAGTTTAGAGAGTTTTGTTGTTTCTTGGACAAAAAATTCAGAATCTCTCTCTCTGTGGAAGGCATGGTGGTGCATTGAGTGGATTGGACAGATAGCTGACCCCCTACCCCGATCAGGCTATTGCTGAACAGAGTCAACATATTGGTGTTCTTGTTCTTTAATTTTCAGCTTTTACCGTTTTATACCTGTTGTTTATCAATTTCTTGCTGTTGCGTTTTTTATTTGGGGACTAAAAATC
>CAIGRP010047180.1:0-11937 GCA_903798385.1 Fraxinus cuspidata
ACCATGAAAAGATCTTGGAATTCACTATTTCAAGTAAGATTCTAGACCCGAAACTCATGTTAAAGAATGCTGCGAATTCTTAAAAAAAAAAAAAACATTCATGACTTGTAATTGTCAAAAGTCAATATTGATATTTTTATCAAAATTTTCACGTCAAATTTTGACGCTAGACCTGTCTTTTTATGTGGTCCAACGCTCTGAAAGACCCAATTCTCTGATGCAAAAGTCGAAAATTGAGATTCATTCCTCGTTTTGCTCACGTAATCTTTGTTATTTTATTTGTGGAATCACCGTCAAAGCCTAAGCAAGTTAATAAGGCCTCCATCTCGGCCCAACGTAAGGGTTTGGGTTCCTGGACATGTTTTAGTTGATGTTCAGATAAATACTACAAGGCCAGAAAATATNAAAGTCGAAAATTGAGATTCATTCCTCGTTTTGCTCACGTAATCTTTGTTATTTTATTTGTGGAATCACCGTCAAAGCCTAAGCAAGTTAATAAGGCCTCCATCTCGGCCCAACGTAAGGGTTTGGGTTCCTGGACATGTTTTAGTTGATGTTCAAATAAATACTACAAGGCCAGAAAATATAAACTATATTAGAGAAAAATAATAAAAAGATTTTACTTGAAGAAATTTCAAATTAAAAAAAATAAAAAAATTACAGATTGTCAAAGACAAAAATATTTCACTATATGTATAATTGTTACAATCATATAGAATCTCTCAACCATCCGAACCTTAAATATTGTACCAAAGGTAACCTAAACTCTTCTACACCACAATTTTCTAGCTATCCAATTTTTATGTTAAGAAATCGATTTTTGTGCATTCCAGCTACCCTGTTTCGCGTTCGCGTATCCGGCCAAATTCCAATAACTCATAAGCTTCTTTGAAAGTCTTTCTCTTGACTGATCTATTGGATGTTGAATCTATTGCAGATCAGTAGAATGCAAGTAACTCGGAGTAAAAATATTGGTTGCTCCTTTGTGATACCGTGACTCGGACACTCCCCCAAGGAGTTCTTCAAACCTTTTCCAAGTCTCGTGAAAGCTCTCTAAGTCAAATTTTTGGAAGATGGATATATCGTGCTTAAGATCAGAGAGAATGAATAACGAGATAAGAATTAATTATGAAAATAGTTAAAATTCACGATTTTACTAATTAAACTTTATTTATATTCAATTCATATTTTGGTTCAATTGTCTTCGTCTGAATAAATTAATGATTTCATAGAAGTACAAAATATATTATGCCCATATTTGGTAGAAATTAAAATCTAGATTTTAATCTAAATCTAAATCAACAATTATTTGACCCACAACTTTTCAACCACGCATTTCATCAATTTTGTCAAAATCATCTAAAAAAAACTAATTTTAATCATCACCAAACAAGGGCAGAATTGGAAAATTTTAAAGGGATTAAATCCCACATCAGTTAAATACCGAAATATTAATAACATGAAAGGGTTCAAACTATTCCACTTAACAACGTTGATATTTTGAGATGGAACACTTAAGTTTTAATAAAAAGTACTTCAAGATGCCAGTTTGCGTAAGACCTCCATGTTTGAGAGTTTTGATTTCATCGTTCTTTTCTGAATAGTCTCAATATATATTTTGTTGTAGTATCCTCCTTGCTTTAGCCAAAAGGTTTCAACTAAATTATACTTTCAACAAAGGACTCGTATGGTTTTTTAAAAATATTTATAATATTTTATAATTTGATGAACTCAATCAAAGCCATATCACTAGCTAGCAAATAAATATTATGCTTTAAATAGAGAAATAATGAAAGTGTGCAATATATTTATGTAGCCATATTGAAAATTAATAAAAAGAATGCACAGTAGAAAATCACTAAAGTAGTAATTTCTTGAACTTATCACATTTTAATTTTCATACCTTAAAAATGCCAGATTATGGGGTTGTTCTCTTCGTATTTCAATTTTGTATTTTTAGTTTTGAATTCATTTTGGATTGTGTTTTGAGTATCCATTTTGAAATTGTTGAAAACGTGTTCTTTTTATCATTTTTAAAAATTGTTTTGAAATAAAAAAATTCCAAATTCAAATTATAACTGAAAACACCCAAAACGACATTGTTTTTGGGTTTTCTTTGTAAATTTTAAACTTGTTTTCAAAAACGCATTTTCAAAAATAGGAAAGAGAACGCGTTTTCACTGTTTTCGAAAAATCGAAAACAGAAAATGTCCTGAAAACGGCAAAAAGAACATGCCCTTAGGTTTTGAAGCCATCTTAACTGGTTTTGGAGTTCTTTTCTATAGTTTGAATGCAAGGAAAAAGAATAAAGAAAATGAGGTGAAAGATGTCAAGAAAACATGAATTTCCCTACCAAAATTTCAAGGAAATTGATAAATATTTGACATATTTTAAATAGTTTAAAAGTAAATTAATTTTGTCTATATTTAGAATATTAAAAAATAATGAAATTTTTAAACTTAAAATAACTCATTTTTTTTTTGTTGATGAAATAAACTTTAAGAATGTGTGGCAGAGGCAGAAAAATATTCAGGCATCAAATATCTACTCATGGATTCCAAGCATTGCGACGAAGGAGCGAAATCACATGTAAAATTTAAATGCAAGAAGGAAAAAAAATAAAAGAGAGAGAGAGAAGAAAAAAAAAAAAGAAAGAAAAAAGAAGAAGCTAGTTTTCAATTAGATTTGGATAGTTTATAGAGGGAGATCAAGTTTATAGCTCCCTCCTCCTCCTTCCTCGTTTATTTTTTCGATAATGTAAAATAGTCGAGTATCTTGTCTCCTAGTTTTGCATAATTCTTAAGATTTTCCATTTTTTTTTTTTTAATAATTCTCAAGATTTTAATAGAGCTATGAATGATTGGTTTTCCATTGTAAATTTATTATCCATATTTGTGTTAATATACGTACCTATAAGTTTTAACTTATATATAGTGTTAATATATTGGTTGGGAAATCGTTATGAATTTGAAGAGAACCATAGCCGAATAGGTTCTCAAAAAGACATAGTTTCCTTCTGTCCATTCCAATCCGCACAACTATTTTTTGTGTAATCGAAACTACAAAAGCAAAATGGTATTTTTACTTCTTGGAGCGTGAACTGATGGGCGGATTCAGGAATTTAGTTAGACTAAAACGGTGATGAATCGACTTGTTATCGGTGCTTGCATGTTAGAGATGCCATGTGACGTATTCTCTTTTTTCGTCCACAGCCGGATACGTTGACACTATGTCAACAATTCAACGTAGCAAAACAACAATGTAAAAATCCAATAAAAAGTTAGCAAGACTAACAACATTTGACAATAAGCTTAAAAGGCAACCAATTCAGTAATAAGCCGACAAGACAACAATATTTCAACTATTTCTTTTAATATAAATTATTATCAATGCATAAGGAAAATAGTAACAATAAGCATAGTATTTGCTAAATGCTAAAGCGTGTAACCTAATGACTTGAAATCAACGTGAAGCAACTGTAAATCTAGCAATGAGCAATCAACAATAAGGCTAAATGTAAATTCATTTCCTTACGTCAACTTTGATATAAATTCATTTCCTTACGTCAACTTTGATATCCCCTTTTTTCAAAAAAAATGTGGGCGTAAAATGTATTTTTTTAGTCTGTCCAATGATATGTTATCACGTGATATAATGTAAACAACGATGTAAAAAATAATGCATTTGTAACATGATTGTTATTATAAAGCAAAATATAACCATTCCAAACCCTAGGTTTTAATTTGGAGCTTCTTCATCTTCTTTTACATACAATTATACAGAAATATTAAAAAAAATAAAGTGTGGTGAGATAACTTTTGGAGATTCTTCTTCTTCTTCAAAAATTAAAAAAAATAACATAAATATAAATCATAAGTTCATAAGTTAATGTGTGTTCTAATTTCAAATTTAATTTAGTAATTAAACTATTAAAAAATCTAAAATTCTCCCTTTTTGAAAATTAGATCGAAAACCTGTATAATTTTTATTATTAAAATTTTAATTGTAGACAATTTATACCTTGTATAAAAGTTTAAACCAATTTATTATTTTGGATAATATTTTTTATTCTTTATATTTGCAAAAACATTTTTAAAGAAAAAATTAAATTTATGAAAATAAGTGTTTTTAGTTATAATATAAGAAAAATCTGACTCGAAAAAGTAAAACTGTTCGGAAATAAATTTCATGATATTTGGGGTCTTAGGCCTTGTATCTGTCTCATTTCTCTAAAGGTTGAGTAAGCTCTGTATCAGAACTACTCATGGAAACAAGAGGTCAGATTTCAGACAAAAAAAATTTGCTCGACTTCCAAACATTTAACATACATAACAAAAAAAAAAACCTTGGAAGTACAAGTTTACAAGGTTTTCTACATCATAACATACTGTAGCTTGAAATTAAATACAAATTATAGCTTCACAGAAAAAAACCACACCTTGGAGAAAGTTCAGCAACTCAAAAGTTATGCTTGTATGTTTTTGAGTTTTTACCTGAACTCTGCGATTTCAAATACTCGAGCAGTTCCATCGAGTGAAACTGAAACTAGGAAATCTCCGTTGACAGATACAGCAACAGACTGAATGGCATCTGAGTGCCCACTAAAGATTTTGACACATTCTCCAGAGAGACTATCCCATAACCGCAATTTCCCGTCAACACAGCCTGTAGCTATATGTCTAGACCCAGGTAGCCACAACAAACTTGTCACCCCGTCCTGCCATAAGAAATATATCAAGCCATATTTGACATGGAAATACCCTGAAATGTTTGGTAGTGATGTCTAATGCCATTTCATAGGTCCAAGACCTGACCTTTGAAGACAGCAACCAGATGGTTGTCAGACTGGTCAAGTCATTTCCCATTTTTAATTCTAAAAGTTCAATAAACAAAAAATGAAAAAATATATAGAAGAAAATAGAAAATCGTCAAACCTCATGGTCACATGTGCACCGTGGAGACGAATGTTGCATATCCCATATTATAAGCTTCTTGTCCATGCCTCCCGTGGCAGCCAAAGGAGAGCTGTAAGTAAATTTTAGACAAAATAAGTGGTTTTATTCAATATACTAGAAAGAGTTATAAGCTAGTGTATCGGGACAATCTAGTCATGATTACAGTTCCGTCTCCTTTCTTGTCCACTACTAGATGAAGGAAAAAAAAAATGTAGTATAAGAAACAGAAATATGTTAGCTGGTCACACCTTACTGCAAAACCAATACACTCAATCGAATCTGAATGTGCACTAAGAGAGCTGACAACCTGCGAATTGGGAAATAGCCAGATCATTTATTCAATTAGCCAATAAATACGTCCTTTTAAGGTCGGCCGTATAAACATTCTAACAGAATAATACATGGAATTGGAAAAATCGAAAACAAGGGAAAATGTTTTTACACCTTCCCAGTTGATATATTGACAGCATGAACAGAGCCGTCCTTTGAACCAGTAAGAGCAAGGGCAGAGTCAGAGCTTATTGTCAAGCATGTAAGTCCTTCATTATGATAAGGATGACCTTGAAATAGAGAGCATCATCACTCATCAATGGAGCACAGTAATATAAAAACTACAGCCAAACATATTGCATCTAGACTACTAGATGTAAGAAAGTGATGATTCAAACAAGAGAGAATGACTCGTCATCATTTTTTATTCATGTCCAGTTGCGAGTGTGAGGGAAAGACAAGGAGAGGGGTTATGCAATCAAGTATTAACCCGATTGATTTCTCCTACTAAAGCAAGGACTGTCACTCAAAAACTCATCATCAAGTCTCAAGTGTTGCAACATGATAAATATAAATCATTGGTATTTGCACTCCTTGAGAATTAAAAAAATAATAATAAAATAAAATCTTGATATTCTTTACACTTGAGCTTTCAAATTTGTCCAGAATAATGAAATTAATTACTTAGTGTCGAGGTATTGAAGACATGAAGATCTCTCAAGAACAAATTAGTCTTGTGGGATTGAAGAATAATTACTGTCTTGAAACCAAACCCGCCAAAATTTTAATTAAAAAAAAGAAGTTGAAATCTTGTAGCCAAGATCTTCTAGGATATCAAGCACGGGAAGTGAGCCCGGCATGGAATAGCAACAGTAACATATTCATGTCTGAAAGTCTGGGGAAACAAAATACAAAATACATCTACGAAGACATTGAAGAGAAATTTCAGAAAGATACCTCTAACAACATGGATGTTTTCTCCAGTTTTGGGGTTCCAAATTCTCATAGTTGCATCATCAGAACCAGTACAAATTACTTTACCTTCAGAATGAAAATGTCAGAAAACGACGATTAAATGTGCAAAGAATAAAATATGGCCAAAAAGTAGGCCAACAGATTTTTCTCAGAAATGGAAAGTAAGTACCATCGGGCGTAAAATCACCGCATGTTACACTACTTCCATGACTGGAGAACATATTGAGATAAGCACTCCTGTCAGCGTTCCACATCCAAACAGTAGAATCCTCTGAACCAGCCAAGATCAAATGTCCTCTTGGATGCCATCTAACCCACTGAACAGTTTCACAGTTTAGACAACATATATGACCAGATAATGCTATCAGTTATCACCAAAAGATCAATGGTCAAATATCACCTCAATGCCCCCTGAAGGACCATCAAGCGTGCATTTTATATCTCCTTTAGATATATCCCATACTTTGACAAGTCCATCAAAGCCTCCAGAGGCAAGCAATTGTCCATCGGTACTAAAGGCTAAACTAGATACAGAATCCTGGTGACCTGCATGAGGATGTTTGAGAGGCTCAAATATCAAAGAAGTAAATGAAATGCACTTAAATGACAGGTATTGTGATTACTACTTCATATCATTCTTGTTATGTATTATTCTATAATAATAGCACCACTAGTATTATTATCATCATCATTGTTATATAAGCAGCAGCAGCTTTAGTATTATCATTTATATAATTATACTATGTTGTTGGAGCCAGGCCTGAGAATTGTACACGTTCTTTAAAAATTCTTGTTTGGCTTCTTGGCACTTTGTTAGGACCTTAGGGAAATAATAATTGTAACACTAAGATACTAACTCAGATATTTGCAAAGTAAAGCTCTTAACTACTTTAGTAGAGGTCAATTCCGTACCTTGTAACTCAAAAGCCCAGTCACCTTGATTAATTTTCCAGAGGAATCCTCTATCATCTCCACCCCCAGTTGCCACTAGTGTAGCATCTGTTGGGCTACAGGCAACGGTGTACAATTCACCTAGAAGCAACGCAGCAATTATTTGAACAACATTCTCATTACTGTTATGCAATATCATTGCAAAATTTAGCAATATACGATGGGTTATTAGCTAAAATGTAATCTGAAACAAGGAGAAATAACTGCGGCCACACACACCATGAGACATTTTTCTCCGCCTAGGCGTAAAAATAGATCTTCACTGATACAATTACAGATTAATAGCTTTCAATGTTATTAAAAGATAAAAGTTATTAAAAGTGTAAGGGTCAAGCAGGCTGCTATTAACTGGAAAATTAACAGTGTCCAAATATTATACGTTTCCAATATATGGTGAAAAATTAGTACCAAAGTTCAAAAAGATCATAGCAATGCAAGCAATAAAAATGTATAAAAGAAGATTCATGACTCGAGAATTCTCTCTTTGCCCAGAACATTGAATTGTGGACCTTTCTTCATTCTCCAAGGCACAAGTTTTGGAAGATTTTTCTTTTAGCTGCACATATCAACGCATTTTTGGTTTCATTTCACCACCACAAAATTCTATCTGAACGTTTTGGAAGACAGCTTATTTGGATAACTTCCATCAAATTATTGTTCTATAACTGTTTTTACCAGAAGATAAAGAAGAAGACTATCAAGGGACATCAAAGAATCAAGCTGGCACAGATAAAATTCTCATTGATGTCAGCAATTAGCATGTAACTATGACGATTCCCTAACATTTTCTTCCCTAACAATAGATCAAATATTTATTGTCCAGCATATAGTGAACGTTAACGAGGAAGATGGTGCCTGGATCAAAACATCCCATCAATTTTACTCACTTTATTGTCTATCCCTTGGTTTTTATAACATTGCCATAAAAATTGTGATATCCTTTTATCAAGTTTTTTCTTTTGCATAGAGATTAGGGGTTGCAAGGTTCAGCCTATGGGCGGTTCATGGTTGTTTTGAGACGAGTCATAGGCTGAGCCGAGCTTACCTTTTTCCCACAAGACGAGCGGGCTCAGCTCGTTTGGGCTCGTGGGCCGGAACATTTTCTTATTCCTTTTTTTGGCTTACTTAATTAATTTCTTTAAAAATAATTTGCTTGTTTTTGGGTTTATTTTGTTAATTTCTTTATTCTTTTTAAGAAAAAGGAGCCGACTCGACCACGAGGCCCACAAGCCAAAAGTCCAAGCCGAGCCTAGGATTTCCACAAGAGCCAAGCTACAGTGTTTAAGAGCCGAGCCGGCCCACACTGGAGATATACATTTTCCAAATGAACTCTATTAGTTAACTTCGGAATAAATTCATCACATACTTTGTAAATTCAGCATAGCTCTCCAACTATGAGTCTATAAGTAGGTTTTAACCCAAAATATCACACGCAACCTAAAATACAAATAAAGTTCACCTGTATGGCCGGTGAATGTGTGTGTAGAATCATCTTCCCCGTCTGCAACCATCATTTCATAAAAGAGTAAGATGATATTAGTAAAATATTTTCTTTAGATTAGCAAATATACTGTAGAACATAAATCCAATCACACCAACCCAAAGAAAAATAATAGTGCTGGTAGAGTCTCACGTTAACAGTTCTAGTTAAATTTTTAACACTGTAAAAATGATAGAAAATGATCTTTAAAGTTACACAGATACATGTGCCTGATATATTTTTCAGTACATTGGACTAACATTTCCAAAACCACAGATACACCAAGTCAATTCTAGCTTACATAAGACCCCTCTTCCTCTTTTTGGTTCGTATAGAATGCTCAAGTATACGCATAGCCTAAAAGCACTTAAATGCTCACAAAAAAAAGTAAAATTACCAATAGAAAATATTATTGCATTTGAAGCATCTAATTCACATAATCGTAATCAGATGGGAGCATGAGCAACGTAGAAAATTTAGTTTAAGCAATAGGTGAACAATTCATTTCCATAACATAAAAAGAAGTAACCAATTCTTCTTGTCCGAGTCGATTTGGAACGAAACCGAGTCCCAGGCTCAAGAACTGGTACTCAACTAATAGAAATGATATGCATAGAGCACTGAAACTATAATAGAAGTAAACCTACCAATAACTTCTTCTGTATCAGAGCCTTCCTCTTCATCGGCATCTGGAAGATCTGAAGCCATGAGAAGTCAATTAGACAGGCAAACATATGAAAACACAAAAAACACGCACTGCAATTGAAAAATACATTGCAGTGTTTAAAGAATAAGGTCCAACACTTTCGACAGCTAGTAGGTAAGAAGAGCACTCTCCAACCCCACCCCCAGTAATTAAATAGTTTATTTCTAGCATCCCAAAAATCTAAAGGAATATTTGGCAGCCAGTTCTGGACAATACTTGCAATTTTTGCCTTCTTTTTATTCGTTTTCTATTCATTCAAACAGAGAAATCCAATTACACCAAATCTTTTAGATGATAGCCTCACATAACAAATTAACAATAATCAATATAAATATATACCTTCTTCATCAACGGTGTACTCTTGAATAATATCTCCTTCGTCGAGAAACACCTTTTCACCGCCATGAACCTCCTCCTCATCATGTGGAGACAGAGCATTCATCTTTTTTCTCAGATCGAAAAGATTACTGATTACAGGGAGAAAGATAAATTAAGGGTTTAGGGCTTCGTTCATTTCATTTGACTTGTCAGATTTATTGAGAGTTAATTTCAGAAATGGTGACTAAAGTTCAAGTGAATTTCAAATTGGTTACGAAAATATTTTTGTGATTTACCTATCAAAAAAAAAAAAATTGGTCCATTTAATACCTAAAGTCGAATAATGCTACATTCATAACCCCTCTAGTGGTATCCAAATGCAATGTTACGTGTCGAAATTACATATATTCAAAATAAGATATGACATAATTTTTCGAGAAAAAAGTCAAAACCTCACTTTCAGTCAAGATCCTTCATTCTAAAATAACCCTAATTTTCATCTATATTATACAGTAAGAATGCTCCACAAAATTAAAACAGGAGGCCGTGGCGGTCCCACGTGGTTGGGACAGGACATGAATAAAAATTAAAATATCTCATTTACGGCACCGTTAAATTAATTATCATTTTTAAAAGTTTATTTTTTATTTTTTACATACAATTATATTTTAAAATTATAAATAAAATTTAAACTGATTCGGGGCAGTTTCAAGGAATTCAAGATGAGAAATATCCCGTCGAGGTTGTTTGCCATCCCTAGCCAGCTAGTAGGATTCTATCGATTCAACGACAATTACTTTACGTTTAAAATATAACATATGTAAGTTGTAGGTTAATTTTTTTAACAAACCAACCTCCATCTTCTAGTTGTACGTCTACCTTGATTATAAACAAGTACTAAAATGAAGGGGCGGAGCTAGGAATATTGTCCACAGCGGGCGGAATTTAATCAGACTTCGAGTTTTCGATGGTAATATATAAAACGACACGACTGAAAGATATGTAATGGCAAATTCAAATAAAATTCTATATATGCACTTTTGAGTAACTCAATGCCATAAACCAAATAAAATTTCAGACATCATGGCATGATAGTACTGAAAGATGTTATGGCCAATTCAAATAAACAACTTAAGGAAGATTAAAAACAATTAACGGCCGAATCAAACACGAACAAGAAATCCAAGTTGCAAATTAATCCTAAGTGTGCAACTCAGAGAGAGAGCAATTGGTAATTCTAAACATGCCAATTAATCTTAAATATGCCAAATATTGCTGTCAGAACAAGATGATTAGAATGACAGAGTAAACTGTCATCCAATAACTATTGCCAACAATTAACATTGGGATGCAGAGAAATCTAAACCACAAATACTGCAAGGAGAACATATGGATAAGGCGAGGCGAGGCGAGGCGATTTTAATATAAAGAAAAATCATGTTAAAATAGATGTTAAATCATCTATATAAATACTTGAATGACAGGAGTTTGAGCAAGGTAACACCAATAGTATAAAATGTATAGCATGTTAATTAGACAGTAATCTATTATAGAAGGACGGGAGTTCAAGCAAGGAAATACCAATAGCATAAAATGTATAGCTTGTTAATTAGTCAGTAATATATTGTAGAAGGACAATTGATCAATTATTTTATTGGATTACTCAATTAACAATGAAAAATCCCAATCAAGAGAAAAAAATAAACATATAGATAATGATGAATAACATGGAAAGACAGAATATCAACATGATTTTACAGAGACCAGGCAGAAGATATGAATGTTCAAAACTCTTTTCTTCTAAAAAATCACGAGATTAGTTAAAAAGATCAAAATCGCTTCAGTGTACCAGATTATACGTCCTAAAATTCACATAACCCAGCAAATAAAAAACTAGATCAAAGAAGTCAACCCATGGTACCACCAAAAGAGTCCTAAAATCAAGAGAACATAACTACCGCACCAACTCAATAAAAGAAGTCTTCGTTTAATATCATAACTACTACACCAAAAATGTCAGAAATGCATTTGTGACGCCACAAATTCATGCTGTTTTCCGTTTGGGTTAGAATTTCTTGCATATCTTCAATTGATTATACTTTAACACCTTACGAATCCCATCAAATGAACATATAATTGTAACGCTCCAAATCCACTACATATATATATATATATATATATATATTTAAATTTGGATTCGAAGTGCTACCAAAAGTTTCTTATCTAGTTTATACGGACATTTGTACAAATATTAAAATTTGATCTATAAAATTTAAATTTCA